>VUYV01000029.1:6621227-6695318 GCA_008711295.1 Anarhynchus alexandrinus
AAAAAAAAAAAAAAGCTGAGCGTCCAGAATCAGAGACGAGTGAAATAAAACTCAGCAGGGCCGGTTTAATACTTGGTTTTGACAGCCAAACGGGTATTTCCTTCGTTCAGAAATTTCAAAGCAAAAAAAAAAAAAGAAAAATTAGGCAAGTCGTTTTTTCTCGTGGGTATTAACTCAGGTGGGCGCTTTCCACCATCGAGGGGTGCGCGTTGCGTCTGCATTTGCAAGGGGAAGAGCAAAAAACCCAAAAGTTTGAAGAGCAAACAGCAGCTGTCGGCTATGAAAAACCGCAAAATAATTTATTAATCTTTGGCAGGAGTTATTATTTCGTGATCAGTTTCCTTAATGGTGTCGTGGATTTAACAAAAATTTGAAATGTCTCACTGAGCGAAGGGCACAAACTTAACAAAAAATGATCTTCCACGTGTCAGAACATGATGCCAAATATGAACCTTTCTTCCTGCCCTTGAAGACTGTTTAAAAATTGATCTGTGTATGACCTGCATTTTAGCTTTTTTATGGGAGAGAACAGATACTTACTTTTTTTTAGTAATACAACAATAGCTTTGTGTAGCTCAGAAACAAAAATCTTTCTTTTAAGTTCAAAGCCATGTTGGATCACATCGCTCTAGTTAGGGAGATATGTGATTTCCCAAGTGGGAGCTTTTTTCCCTTCTTTTTCAATTTTTAAGGAAAAGTGGATTCTTCTTTAGCAGCCCAGCACCACCCAAGCCTAGAGTTGTAATCTGACTAAAACAAGGGTTTCAAACTTTTAGGGTACTGAACTGTTTGTTTAGATTCATAAAAACACAATGGGACTCAGAAAACAGCTCATTTGTCTTTGTCAGTAAGACAAGAAGATGTTAAAAATAAACACCAGCAAAAACATTGATTAGGAATAACTGTGCAAGCAAAAGAAAATGAGGATTGTGCAGCTGGGATGACTGATTGACTAATTTTGCCCTGCTTGCTTACAGGCAGCTAAAAGTTCTGGAGACATAACCCCATTATTTTCCCTGTCTCATGAGGTTGTCTTGAGAAGATGCAGTTCTGTCCAAAAGATGGGGGGGTGGGGAATCATTTAGATACAGAAATAACTGACAAATCTCAAAATCTTGTTGACTATAAAGCCTATCTTTCACAGGGAGAGTGAAGGTTTTATTAAGTCCAGCACTGTCCACAGCATGGGTCCAATGAGAATAAATTAAAAGAACTAGTTCAAAATGTTTATTGGCAGTCATCATTTACCAGAGTTTCATAAAATATCAGTAACTGATACTGACAAAGAGGAAGTTGTGAAGAGCTCAGATGCTGCAGAGCAGTGGTTCTTAGATAAAAAAAACCAAACCTGCTCTATTTAATCTTCATAGCTATCATTTCCCTATTAATCAATAATTTAAACCACAGCTATAACCAATCTTGCACAAAAATTAGTAGAACATGGGACATTAATAAAATGTATCTTTATTTTAAAAATTAATACCCATGTATTTTAACAGAGAACTAACAAGTTTTGTCTTTGAATGTAAATGTGGTAAATCAAAGAGTTCTTAAAAAAAACCCCACTCATGTTGGTTTAGAAGAGCAAAATGGATGGCATATAGCACCCGAACCACTCAGCATTGTTTTGTGTTTGCTATATATTCACAGTCTTACAATGGTCTTTCAGAACTATCTTCTAACACTGCTTTGAAGCCAGCAGGAACACACATCGACACACTTTAAATGGCAGAAAGGTTGAGGATCTCAGCAAGATCTCTCGGGACCAGTACTAGAAGCAGTACACGCGATAAGGGATTGTTTATATGGGCTTCACAAGATAGCATTGTGACCCTCAGCCCAGGACAGAGCTGGCCTTGATAAGGAAGCCCAATTTGTACTTGAAAACACTACGTACTGGGACTGTTAGTGACTTACTGCTGCCAAAATACTGTGTCTGAAGAGCGTGGTGTAGAAGTAAAGCAATTTGCAGAAGGCTGCTGGAGGTGGTTTGCCTGCATAATTTGTATTTGTTCCAGAGGTATTTGTGAAAATCAAAACTCTTGTTTAAACTGAAGTAAGAAAATTAGATGTGCTTTGAGAAAGAGGGATTAAAAGCACCCAAATCTGTATAATAATGGTTATTTATCATTGGATTAATTGGAAACAGAGCAGTAGATGTGTGATCATTGACATATATATAGCTGTCATAGCACTGAAATCAAGATGCATTCACATGCAAAATTGAAAGTCAGCAAGTTGGTCAATGGTAAAGGAACCAACGTTTTATCTGTGTCAGAAACATTAAAACTGATGGTGGTGCACATTTTGTTAACATTGAGGGTTATCCCATGAAAGATAATAGTATTCAGCAGATGCCTTTATTATATGAGTTTTGTCATGTTTCTAGGACTCTGCACAGGAATTTCATTATAAGCAGTAGGTTTTGATAGATGTTAAAAAGTCCCTAAAAAGAAAACACCTGAGGTACAAAGTACTTTGCAGTTTTTGCTATGAAAATAGTACATCTGTTTTTTCTTGAACTCCTGGACAGATGAATCAGGAGAGTTAATCTGTGTGAAAGATTGTTCTGAAGTGTGGACATACTATGTTTTCAGGGGGTGACTGACATATAATTGCTTGACATGTACAATCTACAGTTTTTAGATATTACCAGCCGTGTTATGTGTCTGTGCTTTATGTGGTGTTTGTGATGTCTCCGCGCATGAACAAAACCCTGATACTTCTTTCTCTTTTCTATTTTAGAAAATACCTTCTAATTTTGCATTGTGCTTTTGTCATTAACTGAAGTACAAGGATGTTAATTATTTACTTATCTAACATATGGGGAAAGAGCTATAGTATTTTAAGTGCCATGTTGTGACTAGTAAGAAGGGATAGATCAAGCCCTGCTGAATAAGCCCTGCTTGATTAGTTCAGGCCCTTCTGAAAGTTTGAAAGTTAATTAAGATGTATTACCTCAGTGGCTTGGACAT
Organism: Anarhynchus alexandrinus; assembly: GCA_008711295.1. NCBI lineage: Eukaryota > Metazoa > Chordata > Aves > Charadriiformes > Charadriidae > Anarhynchus > Anarhynchus alexandrinus. The sequence goes on from VUYV01000029.1 coordinate 6,624,203, forward strand.
AGAGTACATCTCAAACACAAAAAGTGTTGTCTTTTCCACGAGTCCATGCAATCTTCTACGTTACCTGAATTCCCGAGTATCTGTAAAATGGATTGTAACTATAATGCTGGGATCTGTTGATCATGGAAGCAGCTGATCTCTTCTTTGATCTGCATTGTTTAAACATGTGTGAGAGATGTGGATGTAGCCTTTACTTCAAATTCCATAGTTTTCTGCCTACTTGTGAGGAAGTACATTTTTAAAATCACACTGCTTTGCAGTCAGAAGAGAAAAATAACTGTCCTACTATTTCTTGAAAAACTAGCAGTTTAGTAATCTTGATCCTGAGGAGTTCACTCACAAATTGTTTGTTTTTTTTTTCTTGACCTTCTCTATGGTCGTTCGTACATACATACAAATGCACAGGTCATGCATAACTGTTGACAGATCCCTTGTCCTGCTCTGGGAAACAGGTTTTTCATTCATAGGCTATCTCTGAAGGTTGCTTCAGAAGGTTCATTGATTAATGTTACTCTTCAGTATTGGTTGCTGCCATTTTCTTGGGAAAAGTAGTACCTGCAGGCAATGGCTGTATTCACTCTTGTTCACCTTGAATACCTATGTAGCCAGAATTAAGTCATTCTTTTCTCTTCCAAAACAATGTGTAAAAGACTGAGTCCATTATTTTCAGCCTTTTAAGCTTCCATATGTGTAAGCCAGTAAGACAAACACAACATATTCTTTTCTATGGATGTTATACTGATGGACAGATTTTTGTGATACCAATTGCATAGGCAATAACAGATGCCAGATTTGCAAGCATTTGCTGCAGCCTTGTGTATACGTATACGGTCACATGCACAGGTCACAGACTGAACCTAGTTCTCCTAGAACACAGGCTGCCACTTGCAAAACTTAGGCCTATTTGACTGAAATTCAGAAAGTGCAGTTTCTAGCCTGACCTCTGCTGTGCACAGTTAAAGTACAAGTCAATCATCTTCTCTATTCCTCAGTAAGTCAGAACAATAATGCTTTTTCCACCTAATGAGGGCACCGAGAGGCTTAATTTATTAGGGACAGCACATGGCTAGTCCAATATAAATATATAAAACAGGGTAAAAGTTACGAAAGCTCTCTCCAGATCTGGAATGTCCACCCAGGTCTTGGTCCATATTTTCTAGAAAAACAGTCAGTGACACAAAACTGCAATTCTGCAAGGAAGGGCAGTGCTAACTAACATAGTAGCTAAGTACAGTTTTGGCTAACTTGACTCACTTCATCTTACAGGAAGCTAGAACATGTAAGGATCATTTTTTCACTTCTTCGTGCCAGGGTTCACACTAGGTAGCAGGTTATGGCAACATATGATAGACTGTCTATGAAATTACCTGTCAGCTACAGTATTTAGCTCTGATGGTGCATCTTCCTACAGGGGTCTTGTCTCTATACAGCACAGGCTGATTTACACCTCTTTACATGAATTCTGCACTACTTTGTACACAATACATGTACTGCATATGCAGGTATAGGACAAAAAGGGAAACAATGGTAAAGGTCACATGGGAACTTCTAGAAGTACTTTGGAAATGCAGGTGGGAAACAGGATTATCCAGCGAGGCACTCTATCTATAAATGCAGGAGTAGCAGCAAGACAAAAGAAAAATGATTTTCTGTTGAATTTTCAGAGGTTCAAAGCACACGTTTCATACAGTGGTATTTGTTTATGTGACAGCAGTGCTGTGTTTTCTGGGACTGGTGTCTGCGAGACACAAGTGCCTGTGTCTGAACCTGATTTGCCATCTCATGGGCCACAATAGGGAGCTAATAGAGAATGACAGCCTTACCAGTGATTTAGCACCAAGACAAAGCAAAGCATTTCCACTAGGGCTGCTAGCTAATTGTCCACACTTGGGCTGAGAGTGCTGCCAACATTAACTCACTGGCTACATGAGTCAAATCTTCTTTTGCCGTCAGCAGTTCAAAGATGGTATGTACAGGATGCCACTGAAATTGAGAAAATGATGTTTCTGCACTCCCAACGTAGCAGCAGGAATAAAAATGCATCCCCTTTGGAACGTGTCATGTCAACAGCATTTCAAGCTTTTGCATTGTAAAAATATGGCTAGCACAGCAGAGCCTGAAGGTTCAGATTAGACACAGCCTCTGTGACGGTCTGTTGCTTCTGCAAACCTACCTGAGTTGATACTGCACAGCAGGCCCATTTTAAAAAAACTCCATTAATTTTGCATCCCTGTTACTTGAAGGGACAGAAATAATTAGCAAATAAAAATGCAGTGTATGGAGACAGCCACCAGATGGTGGCAACCACATAGTATGGGTATCATCTGTTGCATTTTCTCAATTATACAGGATTTCTTGAAATCATGAACACTCACACATGTATTTATACATGTGAGCTCGACAGGCTGTTCCGTAAAAATACTACGTAAATTGTGAACAACTGCTCAAACCCTCCTACATCAAAAAACACTAATGAGAAACATCCTCCACGGTCACCTTGCTCCTGTTAGCAGAACCCACCCTTTCTGTTCCCTCTGACAAACAAGTGAGACAAAATGAGGATGTTTGCAAAAATCAGCAATATGGTTGACAGTAGTCTTCAGTCAACTGGTTGTTGCATTGTCAAATTTGATTCTCCATCGAAAGACAAGAAGCCTCTGGTGCTTGCTAAACTCTTTTGCCTGGTAGCTTCTGCATAAAGGTTGAAAAAGTGAATAGTGTGGAGTGGAAGAACTTTTTCCAGGATATTCATCCACTACTTTCTCAAGGAATTTCTTGCCTCAGTCTTAACCAGCAAGTGCTCTAGCCACACTGCCCAAGTCACAGAACGCACAGGCAGGGACTGGGAGAATGAGGAACCACCCACGGTAGGAGAAGACTAGGTTTGAGAACATCTAAAGAACCTGAAAGCGCACAGGTCCATGGGACCTGATGAGATTCATCTGCAGGTCCTGAGGGAACTTGCGGATAAAGATGCTAAGCCCCTGTGCATCATATTTGAGAAGTTGTGGCAGTCTGGTGAAGTTCCCGCTGAGTGGAAAAGGGGAAATATAATCCCCATCTTTAAAAAGGGAAAAAAGGAAGACCCGGGGAACTACAGGCGGGTCAGTCTCACCTTTGGGCCCAGCAAGATCATGGAGTAGATCCTCCTGGAAACTCTCCTAAGGCACATGGAAAATAAGGAGGTGGTTGGTGGCAGCCAACATGGCCTCACTAAGGGCAAATCATGTCTGACAGATTTGGTGGCCTTCTACAATGGCATTAAAGCATTGGTAGGTAAGGGAAGAGCAACTGACATCATGTACCCGGACTTGTGCAAAGCATTTGACACTGCCCTGCATGACATCCTTGTCTCTAAATTGGAGAGACATGGATTTGATGGATGGACCGCTCAGTAGATGAGCAATTGTCTGGACGGTCGCACTCAAAGAGTTGTGGTCAACAGCTCGATGCCCAAGTGGTGACCAGTGACGAGTGGTCTTCCCCAGGGGTCAGTACTGGGACCAGTGCTGTTTGGCATCTTTGTCGGTGACATAGACAGTTGGATTGAGTGCACCCTCAGCATGTTTGCCAAAAGCACCAAGCTGTGTGGCATGGTTGACACACGGGAGGGAAGGGATACCATCCAGAGAGCCCTGGGCAGGCTTGAGAGGTGGCCCCATGCAAACCTCATGAAGTTCAACAAGGCCAAGTGCAAGGTCCTGCATGTGGGTTGGGGCAATCCCAAGCACGAATACAGGCTGGGTGGAGAATCAATTGAGAGCAGCCCTCCGGAGAAGGACCTGGGGGTGTTGCTTGTTGAGAAGCTCAACATGAGCTAGCAGTGTGCGCTTGCAGCCCAGAAGGCCGACTGTATCCTGGGCTGCATCAAAAGAAGCATGGCCAGGAGGTCAAGGGAGGTGATTCTGCCCCTCTACTCCACTCTCATGAAATTACACCTGGAGTACTGCGTCCATCTTTGGAGTCCTCAGTGTGAGGACATGGACCTGTTGGAGCAGGTCCAGAGGAGGGCCATGAGGATGATCAGGAGGCTGGAGCACCTCTCTTATGAGAATAGGCTGTGAAAGTTGGGCCTGTTCAGGCTACAGAGGAGAAGGCTACAGGAAGACCTTATAGCAGCCTTCTAGTACCTAAAGGGGGCCTACAGGAAAGATAGGGAGGGATTCTCTATCAGGGCATGTAGTGATAGGACGAGGGGTAATGGTTTTAAACTGGAAGAGGGTCGATTTAGATTAGATAGTAGGAAGAAATTCTTTACAGTGAGGGTGATGAGACACTGGAACAGGTTTCCCCGGGAAGCTGTGGATGCACCATCCCTGGAGGTGTTTAAGGCCAGATTGGATGGGTCTTTGAGCAGCCTGGTCTAGTGGGAGGTGTCCCTGCCCATGGCAGGGGGGTTGGAACTAGATGATCTTTAAGGTCCCTTCCAACTCTAACCATTCAATGATTCTATGATTCTATGCTGATACCATCTGCTCTCCAAAGCAATAGTGAGACCCTGGCCTCTAGACTGTTTTTTGCAAACATAGAAATCTTCCCTGTCCCGTAGAAAAATAAATACATGACTTCTAATCAAATACTGTAGTTTGTTATATTTCTGGTGACCCTGATTTGCAGAGCTGCAGGGATTGCTTTGGGCTTCTATAGTCACAATCTCCCCAGATACCAGAACAACATATTACTTAGGAAACAAGGCTTTCCAAAACTGAGCATGTGTACAAGGGAGAGTGCATCAGGCCTTCTGGGAGCTTCCTCTACCCTCTGTTTCTGGGTAAGGTGAAAAGCTTACATCTGCATGGGTTATCACCATCAGGTGGCAAAAAAAAACAACCCCAAAAGTCTTGCTAGCACTTGAATCCTATGCCATCACCACCATAAGAATGACTGTTATTTTGTTTCTAGAACTTTCTGGCTTAAGAGTTGAGATATTGACAGGAAAGAAGATGCTAGATTTTGAAGAGTTCACAATATCTCTACCAGCTCTGCACAAAGGATGGCAATGCTACTTTTCTTGCCAAGTGACCCATGCCTCTAAAAGACTGACATTTTGCATCAGAACCATGAGATATAATTTTGGATCCCTTGCTTTGAAATTATGTGAAAACAACAGCTTTGTTTTCTATACTTAGGGGTAAATTGTGGCAAATTGGCTGTCTCCAAGTTCTTTTTGGTCCTCATGCTCTTTTGGATCTCATCCCTACCTCTTCCCTTGATACTGTAGTGGCAGCTGGTAGAGCTGTTGTGGAAATATATATCCTCCATTAGAAGATCCCATCAGAGCCTCCACATGCTCTGTCTGGATTGCTTTGTTGTTTTCTGAACAGTGATCATAGTAGTGGAAGTTGGAAAGATATGGACTTTATTACAGATAGTTCATTGCTCCTACTTCTACTACTTTCTTTGTCATGACAGAAATTAAGGTACATCTGCACCTGTCGTCTTCTCTTCACCAGTGGGTACAGTTCCCATTGAGAAGAGGTATTGTTTAGTATTATGTTCCATCTTTCCCCTAGAAGATTAGGTTATTTCATGGGGACTACTAATACAGACAGAAGCAGTGGTGAAAAATATAGTGCTAGCAGTGCTAATCTTGTCATTGAATTTGTGTAGGAAACAGTGGGCGAAAGACTATTTGGAGCAGCAGTAACGAGTGTATAATGCATGGCATAAAGATGTGATCCTGCTGCTGTATCTTGGAAATGGAAGCTGTGCAACAGTTGAAACACAACTATGTGTAGGGGCCCTGCTACCTTTTGCCTGCTTATAGCATGCTAAAGCTAACTCCTGAAGTCAATTCAGACTCCTTTGCACAGCCAGGGACTGCCTTAGGTCCAACAATAAACTGCACATAAGCACCTTTTGTGAGCTAGCTGCCCTGCAGCACAAAAAAGCGCAGCTGGCTCAAAATAGTCCAGGAGCTCATTAGATCTGCATGTCATCCACCGCACTACCCTGAATAGCTCTTTGTGGCCACCCCTTTTAGAAGTGCAGTCAGAGCTGGCCCTGGTCCAACATCCATAGGCCTTTATAGACTTGAAGGCTCTAAAAATAATGCGTTTGAAATAATATACTCAAAGCAAGAATATGACAGCCCACTGAAGCATAGCTCAGCACGGATTGTCTCTCTTGGTGCCTGAGGAGCAGTAAGTGGGGACTAATTGCGTTGATCATTTCTCTTCCCTGATTGTATGAACATGATTTTGAAGAGCCTGGGATCAGTTGCAAGTGCAAGCACTTACAGACCTGAGAACCATTTCTGCCAACATTTCTATTTCTATTTCTATTGCTGCCAACAGACTTGTGCCTGCCTGAGAATACTCCAGGACACAGGGAGTGTGCAAAAACTTTCTTACTTTTTTTGCAGTGGCTGCTCAGCAGTGCTCCAAGTCTGCAGAGCTACTGTTGGGCATGATCTGTGTGCTGCTCGCCCTGCTAATGTTACTCTCCCATCTCACAGAGAAGGAACTTTTCAAAAAATCTTCCCTTATAATGAAACAATCTTAGCAGAAAAAAAAATTACAAAAAAACCCTAAACATTAAAGAAAACAGGGATTTCCTAGCTAGACCAGTAATACTAGTCTGCTTTCTAAGTGATTGCTGTTTCAGGTGGGAAAGAGGATCCAGGCTGTCTTGAGGTGTCTCCATTCAAATGTAATCATCCCCCTTTTTCATATAGAAGCAACTTCATGAAGCAATTGGAAGAAGAGCTGAGCTGCTGTTCTTTTGTAAATCTCAGTATATCTGCTGTGATTAGTGCCACATCTCGAAATCTTGCCGTGCTTCAGTCTCTAGCATTTTTTTCAAAAACCTGCAGCCTCTTACTCTATTCTCTGCAGTCCCTCAAGAAACCACAGACAGGGATTTGCACCTGCATTATATAGAATTTATTATAACTGTTAGTTGTGACAATCATTTACAGTAGTTCATGCTGCTCTGGCTATGCACAGGGCCTTCTGGAATCAAGAGAAGTGTAATTTATATCTGCTTTGGGGCAGTGCATGATTTATAAGGCATAGTAACAGAGACTAAAGACAATAGCTCTTGAATATTATTTCCAGCTGTAATACTTTGCCTGTGTGGCCCTGGGAGAGCAGATTCTATATTTAAGTTTCCATGCATGTGTTTGCTCCTTAGAGTGGCTGTAATCCTTTTTAGCTGGTGAGGTCAGTAGTTGTCCAGCGTGTGTGTGTGCACTATGCATACAACACAACAGAAATGTTAAGCTACAATATCATACAAAACAAAACAAGTACCTTAACAAGCTAAAACTAATAAGACAGGAATATTTACTTGTATACTGGGAAAACGACAAAAAATCAATATTACCTCATCAAAGTTTTTGAAACTTTCTGTTACACTTCCCTGTTCATGTTCACAGCTTGTGTCACTAAGTACCTGTTTCTGAGAGCTTGGGAACAGCCAGTGAAATCCCCACTGAGATTTCTAAGCCAGTGCGTGAATGTAAGAGAACACTGTCACTGTCAAGCATTACTTAAAAAACAATCACACAAACTAACAAACAGTGGAAACTTATTACATGTTAAGAACAAATTGTTGCATACTGTAACTTACTATATATTATATATATTATAGCTAATCTGTACAAGGCAAATAGTTGCTCCATTGCATAAGAGGAAAACTGCTGCTGCATCATGCCACCACTGCATGTTACATAATGATAAAGCAAGATTTCAGTGAGGATTGTAGAGTTCTGGTGGGGATGGACCACTTTTTTCCAATGTAAGAAGTCCCCCTGGTTCTTTGTGTTTTACATGTAATTCACAAAAGAGCCTGGTCTTCTGTTCCCTCTACGATATAATCGTATGGTGAAGCTGTGCTTCAGATGTGAGAAAAACCAACCCACTGTGACACAGCCATTCCTAAATACGCAAGCCGTTACAGTACTGATCACAGAGCAAAGAAAACTACTGTTGTTGCAGTGTTAGATCAGAGACAGAGGCAGCCTTAAAAGGACAAAAAAAACCATTCTAGTTTTATGTATTCTGTTTGTTGCATGAGACCCCACACCATATTTGTAAGCCCGAAATGTCAGAGAGCTAAAGAAAACTTGACTAGAGTGACTTGGGGGGAAAAAAGGAAGAGAGGGGAGAGGTCTAAGATCAACTTGAAAGATATAACTTCTAATCATGTTGCTGTATAGCAGAATTCCAAGACCCACGTTAGACAGCGAGGCTTTCCCTGCAGCTTGCAGGCAGAGTGCAGTGAGCCAGCTCCAGCACCCTGTACGGATTAAAGGACTTCAGAATTAAACATACAACATAACAACCATCACTGAAAGTTAGACTCTCGCATCTTTTAATACAGGTAACTACAGATGAAGGATAATAGCTCAAATTACTCCTCAAAAGGAGTAGCAGATACTGAAAGCTTGGAAAAATAGACTGTATTTCTCCTACATAGCTTTCAGTTACTCAGTTTCAGCAATTTTGTTAGAATAATTTGTATTAAATTCTTCACTGTAAAAACTACTACATCAATAAAAACATTGATACAAAACACAGGTTAGAGTGCATTCCTCCTTCTCATTTGCTTTCCTTCCATGGACTTCTGCAAAGACTTTTAAGCAATTTTACTTGTTTTAGCTTGCCCGTGAATTTTAGGCATCATAAATAAAGACAGCCTAAGCTGACCTCCTGGACATTATGCAATCTTTGTTCTATACTAGGAAATCTGTCTTTCTTGCAAATTAGAGACAGTGAACGATTATGACAGTGCTACAACTGAAACACAAGCACTAGTTTCCTTTTGTTTTGTAGCCACTTGCTCTAAGACCTACACAAGTTTTAATTTGTGTTACATATTCTACTCCAGCAGTATTAATTCCTCTAAATAGAGGTAAGATTCACATTTTAAGTGTGTTTCTATGTGCAGAAGGAATCATACACATAGAGTCTGGTTTATCATTCTGTAGATAACTTTGCGAGGGAAGGACACTCTCCAGTGTGACACCACCATCAGGCTGAGATGCAAGAGTGTCCAGGAGCTAAGGCCTTTGGGCAGCACTAAAACACCTCCTTTTTTTTTTTAAGGAATCAGTTCTACAGCAAGTTTATATTATCCTCCTTCATTTAGAACCCATTTGCACACTGTTCTTCAGGGGCAGTGCTTTCTCCCAGCAGTTCATGTCTGGGGAATCAAGCTACATGTCCTTTAAAACTAAAATTCAAAAGTGGGGACAGCTATTATCAGAAAATAGCCAGGATACTCACTGAATAGTTATCTTTCTTGTGTCAGAAGAAATCCATTTCACGCTTTATGGTCCTAATCCAAAGTTCACTGAAGCCTTGGGCTTTTCATTAACTTTGACGGGTTTCAGATCAGATCATTTAAAAAAAAAAATAAAATAAAGTAGTCTTTCACCACCTACCTGCCAGCTTCTGGGTGGGAATACAATTAAAGTTGAGCAAAGTAGAACCCAGCTGAGGTTTTCACTCAGCTCTTTCCCACATCCCTTATGCATCTGAGAAGAATACTTTACAGCTTTAGAGTAAATCTGAAATTCTTACATAGCTCTCTCACCCAGTGGGATTTCTAAGAGAATGACTAGTGGTGGGTCGCTAAGGCAGCTTTGGCACTTTTTCCTCAGGTATCTTCGTAAACACCATCTGGTGCAGCAGAGCTGCACCCATGCTTGGTATCTCATCCTTGAAGAAAAGACTGGTTTCATCTGCTGTGTTTAAGAGTCACACATGCCTCCAGGGAATAACTTATTTGCATGGTGAAGACAGAAAAAGAGCACAGTTACCAGGCAGATACCAGCAGTGGAGACCTCTGAGTAGATTGAAGAGAATGGTTGTGGCTGTTCTGGGCACCTGGAAAGAAGGGAGTCTTTTTGGCATGGGAACACCACTGGACTAAGTGATTAGCAATGACAACCAGGCAAGCCAAAGATGTTGCTAACATATGGAGACAGGGTTGTGGGTCTGGCAGAGAGGTCTCTTTCGTAATCAGGACTGAGGGAATCCTGTCATAAAACAGGAGAGTTTGATGGGTCAAAGGAGAATGGAAGAGGAGGGAGGAATACAACTGAGAACTTTGTACCTGAAACAAAACAAAATGAAAGAGGTGTTGTTCCCTGGGCTTTTGGAAGCAAAGACTGCTTCATGAGTGACTAGAGTAGAGTCTGAGAGAAAAGGTGATTAAAAATATCCAAGACATTATTTGGAAAGAGGGTACAAGACAATGGAGAAATATATATAGTGAGATGGATATGCAAAAATAAGGTGAGAGAGAATGAGAGAGGAGGAAGGACAGACTTGAGTTCCTTAGTCTAAGCAGGGCATAACCTGGTCAGGTAAGTGGGCTGATTAACCTAGAACATGCCTACTCTTAGGATCACATCTGACCTAGGGATATCTCAGACAGCAGTTAATTGAGCCAAATTCTAGAATGGGAATAACATTGAACAGAAACAGAGGTACCACTTGTTATATAAACAGCAACTTACTATGTTCCTGCAGAGACAAAGAAATACATGTACATTTTTTGTTTGAAGGCTTATGTTCCCCTCCAGCTGCTCCACATCTGAGGAACAGTAAAATATTTTGGAGAAAGGGTCATTCTGTTCTGCTGTGTTTATACAGCATGCGGAGGTCATGTTCCAGGCTCGATTTCAGACTATTACTACAGTCTGAAGAATAATTAAAAATAATGATAACTTTTTAATTGCGTGCAACACTTACAGTTTTATTTGCTTTCTCTGCTGAACTGCAGTCATTCCCATTTAGATTCATGACACAGAACAGGATATGCAGGATAAACAGAAAATTATCAAATCCTTAAAAATCAAAGGGAGGATATAGTGTGCCTTCTGACTTGTTCCCTCTAGTATCTTGAAAGGTCTGTAATTTTCTTCTCTCAAAAAATTTTAGAATGGCTGTTTCCTCTTCACAGTGCCATTACACAATTTCCATTGTAGTCCCCTCAGATTATGGAAAATCACATGTGGCATTTCTGACACTGGCAAAAAGTATGCATTATGTTAACACATATGTAATATATTTTTTTTTCTCTAAAATAAGTGGGAGTACACTGTAACAAGGCAGAACACACACCTCTGCATGCTTTAAGCTGATGTTCAGGACTCAGCTGTTGCAGAGAGGTATCCACTCTGATAAACACCTACATTGTTTGTTGTTGTGTTTTTTTTAGAAAAAAAAAATCAGCCTAGACCTCCTCCCACTAAGAGGACTACAGAGATTTTTTACTGATTACAAAGTCAAGAAGAAAAATAATTCACGTCATCATCACTGTTTGGCACTCATATTGTCAGTCTCAGTCACTATGCTAAAAATTGACAAGGCGTCAACACTTAACAACTGTACACTCTCACAGATGTGGGTTGTTGGCAGATCAGAGAAGAAAGGTTTGTACTGAGGCTGCCTATATTGTATCTGCTATTGGAAGTAAAACATAGATCTTATTTCAGCTTGTTTCATCCTGTCCCCATGCTAAAGCCTCCCTGGTCATCTAGGCATGGATTTTGTTGCTGTTGGCCTCTGAGGAACATCTTGGCAAAGACAGTGAGCGAACCAATTGAAACTAGCTGCCTAAACAGTTGTCATCTTCTTGACAGATGTAAGGAAGTGGATGCTGCGGCAGTCTTCAGGTGCAGACTCACCTACCCAAAAGTATTGTAATGGTGCAAAACATACAGCCTCCACCAAATTGTTCCTTGGAGATTTGAGGTTATATCTGAAAATCCAGAAGCTATAAAAATTGGTTTAATTTTTCCCAAGTTATGCAGGAGGGCCAATCAGAGCCATTAACTGGTGTTTTTCTTAGACATGCACACACACACACACAAACATGCACAGACAGTATTATATGAAAAATTGATAGGAAGCCCTAAAGTACTTTGAAGTCATGAAGATGGGGAGGAGGGGAAAAATACAGAAAGTCTTGCTTTGGCACAGATTCTCCCCTCTGTTGTTCAAGTGGGATCAAAGATGCTATCGTATGGCAACCTCTCCACACAAAATAGTCACAGTGTATGCAAGCCATTAGATGTAGCAGATCCATAAAAAAGCTTGTTAATACTCTTCAGAGCAGATGTACAGTTAAAAAAACAAAGTGCCATTCATTTGACAATCCAGTGCTCTGCTCAAATGAGGAGAAAATTGTTTACATGAATCCAACTCCCACCGAAATCCAAGCCAAGTTTCCCACTGAATTTAATGTCAGGAGCAACTAACAAGCTTGTAAGAATTTACTACCTCTGTGCACACGGATCTGAGAGAGTTCCCAAATGCTTGTCATGATTTTGTATATGTTTTTGATATTTCTTGCAGGCTTTGGTGGAAAAAGCAATGTTTGGTGTGAATAAATGTAGCAGATTTTTTGCCTACTTTTGCTTTGACAAACATATTTTTCCATGTCCCAGATATTCATGCTTCTATTATTTGGAAATTATTTCAGAGTGTAATAGCTGAGTTCTTATATTCAGGAACTTTCTCTTGAAATTCAGGCTCAATTATTTTCCTTCTTTTAATTTTTGTTCTGTTGTTCCTGGCTAATCCCATTTGTGCTACTCAGATATCCATAAATAATTGTCTCTGCTCACTGTCAGAGGTGTGTAATGTAGAAATGGAGGAAGTCTCGAATGTCGGCTGGAGACATTTCTCTTTCCTGAAATGTTGTGTCTTGCATAATATCTCCACACTGAAACATTTATCTTGGATCAAAGAAACTGGCATAGGAAGGCAATTTTTGATCAAAAACACATAAAGGAGTATAAGTTTTTGCAGCGGGTCACAAACGTCAGCTTTTTTGTGCCCTCCAGCAACAGATATTTTTGACTTTGATTCAGACAGCTGTTTGACATCTTCAGATATGAAACCATGTGGGATTCTCATCCCTGTTCTTGGTGATTCAGCATTTTCCTTTTCAACATCTATTTGTGAACAACTACTAATAACAGACTTATTAGAAAGAAAGTGGTGTTTGTTACATGCTGCAGCATCCCAATTGTTAGGTCTTACTGCTGCCTGTATAGTATAGAAGACAGAGATGAGTGCTGTAAAAATAAATCCTATGACTGACTACAAAGTTCTCTTTTATTAGTATTACTATTATTACTTTAATTTTTTGAAGACTAGAAGTTTTGATAAGAGTCACAGTTTGGTAGCCATTGATCTTCATACAATACAAACAAATCATCCTTGCGACAAAAATCTTACAATCTAAATATAGTATAAAAAGTAATCACGGGCTAGATATGAAGATGAAAGCAAGATGATCATATAAGAGAGAATGTCATGGTGTCGTGGTTTAGGCCAAATTGGCTACTGGGGACCTAAGGGACCCCAGATGAGACCGACAGATGCTCCCCTCTACCCCTCTTCAAAGAGAGGGGCAGAGGAGGAAAAAGAGACTTATGAGTTTAGAAAGAACTAAACTACTTTAATGAAATATTAATAATAAAATAAAAAGAAATAATGAAAAATATATACAAAACCGTATCAAGCTCCCGAGATGACAATCACGACACCGGCTGGCACTGGGCCAGTCCCAGGCTGGACTCGGTGACGGACGGGAACCGGATTCCGGATCTGGATTCAGGATCGGGATCACAGGCAGACGAACAGGGTCCTCCTCAGACGTCGGCCATTGAAGGAAAGGCCCCAACCCTTTGATCCATCAGCTTTTATACTGAGCATGATGCAGATGGGATGGAATACCCTGTTGGTCAGTTTATGGTCACCTGTCCTGTCCGCTCCTCCCTGCAGGTGGGACCCCACTATGCTTTTCGCTTCCGACCTTCCAACGGGGCAAACAAAGTTGGTTGGCCTTGGGTGTTACAGCAATAAGTATAAGCAAGAGCCTCTCTGCATACCATGCCTGGACATCAGCTATAAACATTGGTCTTATCACTCTGAGAAAGTGAACATTGTCTGCACAACGTGCTGTTAATTTCAGTAGTTAGAAGAGGCCCAGCTAAGAAGCGAAGTTACTGAACAAAATTGGTTCTGTTTTACCTCAAACCAGGACACATGGTTTCAGTTGGGATAGAGTTAACTTTCTTACTAGCAGCTGGTATAGCACTAAGTTTTGGATCTGTGATGAAAGTGATGTTAATAGAGCACTGATGTTTTTGGTTGTTGCTAAGCAGTCAAGGCCTTTTCTGCTCCTCACACTGCCCTGCCGACGAGTAGGCTGGGAGGGCACAAAAAGTTGGGAGGTGACACAGCCAGGACAGCTGACCCCAACTGACCAAGGGGATATCCCATACCATGTGACATCACGCTCAGTATATAAAGCCGAAGAAAACAGAAAAAGAAGGAAGTTGGGGGGACATTTGGAATGATGGTGTTTGTCTTCCCAATTAACCATTTCACGTGATGGAGCCCTGCTTTTTTGGAAATGGCTGAAAGCCTGCCTGCCCATGGCAAGTAGTGAATGAATTGTTTCACTTTGCTTGCATGCGCAGCTTTTGCTCTACCTATGAAACTGTCTTTACCTCAACCCACAATTTTTTTCTCACTTTCAATCTTCCAATTCTCTCCCCCATCGCAACGGGGAGGAGTGAGCAAGCGGCTGTGTGGTCCTAGCTGCCGGCTGGGGTTAAACCACGACAGAGGATGACCCATGTTCCAAGCACTCCACAATAATGACAGAATACATTCCCTTTGATTTATAACATTATGCATATCTTTTATAATGTTTATAACAGACTGTAGATGTCAACTGCTCCATGAAAATAAATCTGTGATTTTCCACATCATACCTTGATTAATAAAATTGTTCAAGCTAGTTTAAAAATATAATTTGCCTGGAACAATGCGTGAGGATACATGTATAAAACAGATCACTAGGAGGGAGAAAGTGAACCTAAGGAAGCTGTAACGATGTGTATACCTCTGCTTAGCTTATGTCCAGCACCCAGTGCCAGCCAATCTCTTACTAGGAAGTTGCAAAGACAATGCACAAAACCATGAGAAGGATGTGCTATTTGTTTGCTGTCCTATACTATTAAGTACTGGATCCAAATATTATTATGCATTAAAAATAATTTTGTTTTACTGAAAACTCATGAGAAACTGACCATTTCTGTATAGATGTAAGCAGCATTGCTTAGACTAGAAACTAGTCCAGGCAGAATGCCTATTGTTGGGATTGCAAAGGCTCTTTTGTTCATTCAGAGTACTCAAAGTTTATGAAAGAACACAAGTGAGCTGTTTTCATTAAGATAAATGACTGTTTAAGGCCCCACAATCCAAGGGACAAAGTAGAATCAAGATACCTGCCTCTAACTGATCTTTTAACCAAGTGTACTGACCACCACAAACTTATCTTTCAATTTATGCCATGAAGATAAGACAAATACTTACTTTTTTCAGAATAGGGGCAAATGATAGTAACTGAAATTCTATGCTGATAAATACTAAACTTGAAATGTTAAACAGCTATAAATTCAGGTATCAATTCCATTTTCACTACAAAAATTCAATACAAATGTATTTGTGAATTTTAGCCTAGAATATCTTTGCACTCTGACAGTTCCACTATACGTACCAAAGAGGATTCTGAACAAAGAAAAATTTGCTACTGTAGAGCTACCTAGCCAATCAGTCTATAAAAAAATGAGGATAATGGAAAGTAGATGACACAGAAAGCCTACAAACTGTTTTTACACTGTTACAATACTCACTTTCAAACCAAGAGAGAATGACTGTTTCTCCTGCTCCATATTTTCTGGCAGTGTATCATTCCCGTTTTGATCTCTTATGCCTTCACTGTGCTGAAAAAACAAAAGCAAATTTAATTAGTAATCAAAAGATGCAAGAATTATAGACAAACAGGATTAAAAGGAGAAAAAATGAACAGGAAAAATCCAAAAGCCCAAGAGGGAGTTGATCCCTTATTCCCCAGTGTCTGGTGAGCTAACCACGGTGCATTATTATTCTGTATTATGCATCACACTACCTTCCCCACCAGAGTTCAAAACCTTCTCAAAGATGGCAGGATTTCTCACTTTGCTTGTGAGATGATTCCCAGACCAAAATATTTCAGCAACAAGCTCATCCTAAAATACTACATTTTCCTTACTTAGCGTCATTCTTTTTTCCCCTGGTTTCCCTTTTCCTGCCATAGACAAATCCCCTGCTTTCCTGCTGCCTACGCATCCTGGTAGACCAGCATTTTTCTCTCCTTTTCTTACATTTCCCCAAGGCACACTGGTGCCTTCAAAGCTCACTTTGTGGGTTTCCCTAGCGGCCTTCCCACTGCTGCGACGCTCTCCCCCAAATTCATCTTCTGCACCCCAGGAAGGCAGAGAGGAGCAGAGGTGACCCCCAAGGGGGAGGGGGCTCATCCTGGTGACAACCTGGGCCCGCCCCACTCACTGTGGGGGCTCCTGCTAAGGCCCCGCCGTGTGCTGACCACCATGCTCCTGGTGAGATGAAGCTCGTGAGGAAAACGAGGGCCACAAGAAACACCCGCTGGCCCCTCACCCCACGGCCTGTGAGGGAGCCGCTGCAGGGAATGCCCATGGCCGCCTCACCGCCCTCAGCAGCCTCACTGAGGGGAGGTGGGGCCGCTGAGCAGGGAGAACACGATTGGTGTGCTTGGCGGGTGGGGCGGGGACAGAGCTTGAGTTGGCCAATAGCGGCTCAGGACGTTGTGTTCAGGGAGTGCCAGAGGGCGCTGAGGAGCCTCCAGGCAGCGGCAGCCGGGCTGGGGAACATGGCCGCCAGCGGCAGGGCCTTGGCTGCCCCACCCCGCCTTTCCTCTGCTTGGCTCCCCGGCAGGAGGGAAGAGGGAGGCTTGGTCCTTCCCTCGCACCCAAAGGGAAGGGGAAACCCCAGTCTGTGGGACTGCAGTCCCTAGCTCTGGTGTAGCGGGTACAGCTGGAGGGGAAGGCTGGGGGTAACTCCTGGGGCCTCTGGGCTGTGAAACCGAGCATCAGTAAATGGCAGCTCAGGTTGGCACAAGGACAGATACAATGCTTCATGATTTCAACAGAAATTTTGTATTTATTTGGCTAAATATTTTACTAAATATTTTGCCTTGGGTGAAAAAATCCTGTTTTTTTGCCTATTTTCACGCTCCTCTCACCTCCTGCCCAAAAGGCAGCTTTCTTGAATTAAAAGTACCATGCTCTGTGGCAGACTTGCTTTAAACGGCGCGTGATGGGAGGGCAGCTTCTTGAGCTGGCAGGGCCGGAGGTATCAAGCAGAGCAGAAATGAAGCCACAGCCTTCGCAGCGCACCAAAGCATCCCCCCGTGCAAAACTCAGTGCTGGCGGGTTCCCACCACAATGCTGTTTTCCAGGAAATATTTTTCCAATTCATAATAAACCAAGGCTTCCATTTTTAGAAGTGTGTGCATGCAGAAACCTCTTTATTGCGACATATGGCCCTAATTATAATGCAGGCCTGGTTTAACCGGTTTAAGTACAGCCCTGGCAGGGCAAATTTCAGTAAGGTGCAGGATGGCAAATGCGTAGATCTAACTTGAATAGTCTTTGAAAGTAGCGAAACCTGGAGTTCAAAACCATTTTTCTGAGTGTTTTTAAACTGTTTCACAGTTCCGCAGTGGGCCATGCCCATCAAATGGGAATGGCAAGGATCCATGTTACATGTTTAACAAGCTTTGGGTTTAAAGGTTGCAAGAGCATTTTAGTGTTCTAAATCCCCTGGTGAGGCCACATCTAGATTATCGTGCCAATGGAATCCTGGGGTGCATCAAGAAGAGTGTGGCCAGCAGGTCGAGGGAGGTCATTCTCCCCCTCTACTCTGCCCTGGTGAGGCTGCATCTGGAGTATTGTGTCCAGTTCTGGGCTCCCCAGTTCAAGAAGGACAGGGAACTGCTGGAGAGGGTCCAGCAAAGGGCTACAAAGATGATTTGAGGATTGGAGCAAGACTGGGGCACTTGGGTCTTTTCAGTCTAGAGAAAAGAAGACTGAAGGGGGATCTTATCAATACTTATAAGTACTTAAAGGGAGGGTGCCAGGTAGATGGGGACAGTCTTTTTTCAGTGGTGCCCAGTGATAGGACAAGAGGTAACAGGCACAAACTTGAACATAGGAAGTTCCATCTAAACATGAGGAGGAACTTCCTTACTTTGAGCGTGGCAGAGCACTGGAACAGGCTGCCCAGAGAGGTTGTGGAGTCTCCCACTCTGGAGACATTCAAAACGCGCCTGGATGTCGTCCTGTGCAACCTGCTGTAGGTGACCCTGCTCTGTCAGGGGGGTTGGACTAGATGATCTCCAGAGGTCCCTTCCAACCCTGACCATTCTGTGATTTTGTAAATTATTTGTAGAAACCATAGCATCTTCATGAAAAGAGTATTGTGGGAGGCAACTTACAATATCCTTGCAGCAGGTATTTCAGGCTCCCTAAGATGTGGGCAGATAATCTCTAGTTCTTCTTGGTAGGGCAGTTTAAGTAAACTACACTCACTATATAACTATTTGTCACTTGGCTGGGGTTTTCCCACATTTCAGCAAGAGTAAACAGGTTCCTTTCTTGGAACAACTAAGTGCACAGTGCAAAACATTAATGTAAACTCACCTTCAGCAGTTGAGGCTCAGGAGCTTGTTTCACAAATCTGCCATAGGAGTGGCAGCCTCAAAGAGAGGAGGCAAGTACACAGGAACTTCCTAAAACCACTTCAGCAAGATTTGCCAATGTTTGTTTGGTTGAATCTCGGTTCATAACTCAAATAGTAAAGGCAGAAATTCAGAAGATGTATCTCAAGGAGAAGCAATTATGATTTCTTTTCTCAAAAAAGTTTCCAGATGGCAGTTTTATATTATCACTTTTTATACCCAAGTATTGATTTTTCTGTTTGTTTATTTCGGGGGTGTATTCATTAGATATTCACTAGAAATAAACCTTGACTTTAAGCTTCAGCAAGCTCTCATTTGCAAGTGGGAGGACCGCACTCTGCAAATCTCTTGTGAAAATGAAAATTGCTAGGATGGAGTGGTTCCCGTTTCATTCCACCTATGCTTCATCAGATCCCACAACATTACGTTCATTATCACCTTGCCTTTTCTCCTTATTTGAATACTTGCTTGCATTTAAGCTTCTTATGTGAAACAAGCACAAGGAAGGAAATAATATAATTAACAGCAGAACGATCTAATTTAAACACAGTTTTGCCAGGCTCCATACAACTATTTAGTATTTAATCAGAAGGACTACTGTGATTAGGAATGAAAGGTCTACATGAATGACTCACTGTGAACAAATTAAAGATTAAAACACGTGGTTGAAAAAGGAAGTGGCTGGCTGCAAATCCTCTGTATGAAATGAGTTCTGCTACTCAGGTTATCTCAGATTTTTGGAGGCTGTCTCATTTCATTAGCTAGTTAAGGGGAACTTATTCCTACTGTCTGGACTTAGCTTCAGTAAACTACAGAAGGAATTTTTTACATGTTCAGTAAAAAACTGAGATAAGTAAGGGGATGAATGTATTGCTGTTGTGAATGGAGACTGTACTGTTTCATGAGATCCTTTGTCCTGCTGGACTGTGCCATCCCAACAAGGAACTTCTGTTACCCTAGAGGTTAAAGCTAACCGTCAGAAACAAATCTGCAATAATTTGGAGCTGGACACATTAATGAGGTACGTTCGCACACTACTAGCAAGAGGAGGTGAAAAAAACCAATGCTTCAATAGCCAGAGCTGGCCAGAAAGCTATGCTCTCTATCTGCTTCTATTTGCATCAGGAGCTTAGAAGTGATTTGGCATTTTGCATTTCTGCAGTCACCTGCCATCCTTCGGTAACAGGTAAAAAGTACGGAGCAGAATACTAGAAGGACAAACAGCAGAGCTGAACAGTAGTTTTCACCAGTATAGGCAAAAGGACTCCGGTGTTTAGGAAATGCAGTAGGAAACTCGGAACACGGCGATTCGTCTTTTGGAACGCGTGGACTGGATACTTGCTGCCACCCAGTGGCAGTAGGTATCTGATCTCAGAAACTCAGATTCCGGAGGGATGCCATCCAGATGGACCTGGACAGGCTGGAGAGGTGGCCCCATGCCAATCTCATGAAGGTCAAGAAGGCCAAGTGCAAGGTCCTACATGTGGGTTGGGGCAATCCCAAGCACGAAATGCAGGCTAGGCAGAGAATGGATCGAGAGCAGCCCTGAGGAGAAGGACCTGGGGGTGCTGATTGACGAAAAGCTCAACATGAGCCGGCAATGTGTGCTCACAGCCCAGAAAGCCAATCATATCCTGGGCTGCATCAGAAGAAGTGTGGCCAGCAGGTCAAAGGAGGTGATTCTGCTCCTCCACTCCACTCTCGTGAGACCCCACCTGGAGTACTGCGTCCAGCTCTGGAGCCACCAACATATGAAGGACATGGACCTGTTGGAGCACATCCAGAGGAGGGCCACAAAGGTGATCAGAGAGGTGGAACACCCCTCCTATGAGGACAGGCTGAGAGGTTGTTCACCCTGGAGAAGAGAAGGCTCCAGGGAGACCTTACTGCGGCCTTCCAGTACCTAAAGGGTACCTAAAGGGGGCCTAAAGGAGAGCTGGGGAAGGACTTTTTGCAAGGGCAGGTAGTGATAGGATGAGGTGGAATGGCTTCAAACTGGAAGAAAGTAGATTTAGATTAGATATTAGGAAGACATTTTTCACTGTGAGGGTGGTGAGACAATGGAACATGTTGCCCAGAGAAGTTGTGGAAGGTCCATCCCTGGAGGTGTTTAAGGCCCGGCTGGATGGGGCTTTGAGCAATGTGGTCTAGTGGGAGGTGTCCCTGCCTATGGCAGAGGGGTTGGAACTAAATGATCTTCAAGGTCCCTTCCAACCTAAACCATTCTATGATTCTATGAACTAGCGTTTTGAGTCTCTCTGGAGCTTTTCCAGACCCACCTGGATGCAGTCGCGAGTAATGTGCTCTAGGCAATCCTGCTTCAGCAGGGGAGTTGGACTAGATGATCTCTAGAGGTCCCTTCCAACTCTGAGAATTCCATGATTCCGTGAGTCTATAAAGAGAAGCAGGGGTTAGGACCCTGCCCCTAGGCAGACATGGTGTGGGACCCCTGGGTGCCACATGTGAGGAGCTTGGGGAGCACCACTGCCAGTAAAGCCACGCACAGGCTCAGAAACAGCCCACTGAAAGGGACCGTAAAAGAGGAGGGTGAAGACCTTGGTTAAATTCAGCAGTTAATCTTCCCTTGTTGTATCTGTCTTTAAGAAAAATGACAGATATTGCATACAAAAATTGCTATTCAGAAGCTGCTCAAACCCAAATTCGTATGGAGTTGTGCTAAGTGGTTGCATTTTTTTCTCATGTTAAGGCAGCATATCTCATATATGTTAAAAGTGGCGGTAAAGAACAAAGCGGACCAAACTGCTCACTGTCTGACAGCCAACTTTATAGACAAAAGGTTGTACTGGTCATGACAAAAACTATTTTTTTCAGGTATTCTTTTGAGGGTTCTTTTGGGATGAACACAGAGGTGCACACTCTGCCGCATCAGACAACTATGGAATTTTTCTGTCAGAAGAGACTGCAAGATTTTAGCATCATAGAACATTTCTAATAAATGGCCAGGCAACCAGTGTAAGCACAATAGTGGTGTAGTTGGAGAATTTTTCCACTAGTGAAGGTGCTGATTTAAATAAATGGGGACAATAATAATTACTATAAAAATCCCAAACCATAGAAGCAACCTATGGCAAATAGGATTTAACTAAAAAAAAAAAAAAAAAGTTCCTTGACATTAAATTTCACAATCCCATTACCTGCATCTTATTTTTTATTTTAGAGTTCAAATTCATTTTTTTCCCATCACCTGTTGTCAGGATGACTTGCATATTGAACTGTTCAGTGTTTTCCTAAACAGGGTGGTTTTTTTGAGCCATTCAAAGAGAGCTATAAAAAGGGGTGGATCAGGAATACTGACTTGCTGGTGCAAATGCTTTTTTGTTTTTAATAGTTCTGTAAGAACGCCAACAGAAAGGTTACTGTTGCCTCTCCAGATTCCTGACTCTATGAAGGATTTGGTTCTCTCTCCACCATCATCAATATGCAACTGTATCAACAGTCTCTAGCATTTTTTCAAAATTTTTTACTTCACCCCCTATCGTTCAGAATCTTCACATAGCAGGAAAAGGAAACTTAGCTTTAGAGGTGAAAAGACTGTATCTAAGAGAAAACCCAAAATGTGTCATAAACATAGTACAATACAGCATATTAGTGCCATTATATAGCACTGAGGTGGAACAGCCAGGAATGTCCTTTGACTCTCACCCTCAAATTGCCTAGCCAATTAGAAACCTTTTATGTCAACAGTTACTTTGATCAAAATAATTTTCCTGGATTAAAACATAACACAATGACTTTTGGCATGTAGGAGCCTTCAAAATAAGCATCCTGCCTGTTAGAATTTTTACCCTAAGAACAGTATGTCACGAAGTTTAATAGAAGTCTATGCATTAACAGCCCATGCTGCCGGTATGCATAAATACCTTTCTGTACATAGTTAATTAATTGTTTTGCCATATGTTTCTATGCTAGTCCAATGCTGTTAATATTTGGAAATGTTTTCTTTTTCTGAGAAATATTAACTCAGGTAACAGTAATATTGTATCTACTTTGTAATCCCAGTATACAAACTTATTCTCTCCCCTCCGTGCTTGTTTATTACTGTAAACAGAATCATTCAAAGTAGGAATATTCCATGTTTACCAACAGGCAATATTTATTATTATAACTGAGAACTCTACACACAGTATTGCACAAAATTATAATGGACCAATCAACAAAACCATGTTCCTATGCAACTGCAAATAGCACTTCAACAGAAATTTAACGCATTGTGTGTTAGGTGTTTTAGTAAAGTGACAATTTAGAGCATTATGTCACTGAAGTATGAAAGTGCAAACTTTCATTCAAGGCATATACACAAAACACATGAAAAGGATTGCTGTATGTGTCACAGGTCTAAAAAAAAAAAACCAACCAAAAACAAACCCACCAAACCAATCCCCCCACCCCAAAACACACCAAAACAAGTTAAATGCGTAAGTACTAGCACTCTTAGCAATCACCAGTGCTACCACAAAGTCTTATCCTCTAGCAAGCAGAGAAATGCAGTCTGAAGAAATGCCCTTAGCTTGGAGTTTTACGTATTAATGCAGCTCTATCACATTAACTGTATTTTTCCATTTGGCAAGACTGAAAGACTATAAATACACCTAGCCAGCGTATTACCAGTAATTCCTGAATTACTATATAAAGTAACTGTGTACAACAGTTGACTGTTGAAGGATATAGTGTTTTTACATCAAAAGGTGATACAGTATACAACCAAAATTCAAGTATTTAATATTAAACTATAGGTGCAGAAATTCTGACTTTCTGTTCCTGTGTACTATGTAAAACAGATCAAGAATTGTTTTTTCTTCCCTTTACACTTGGAAAAAGGTGTAGAGGGAAGAATAAAAATGTAGCTGCAGTCCTGCCTCTTCTGCACATTACTATTCCAAAGTTGACAGGCATGTGGGTGCAACAACTGTCTAGATCAACGTAACATCTGGATTTTCAACATGCTGCCTTAACGGTCTCCGTTCACTCCTATCTCAACACCTTCTTGTCCTTGACTGCAAGATCCCTGTCCCTGTTGTCCCCTGCTTTTTATTTGTACCCTTTTCACCAGCTGTTCTGATCAGTTGCCCAGGCAGACACATTATCTTCTCTTCTGCACAAGTAAGCAGCTTAGCTGCACAATGTCATCTTTGGACAACTGGGGGAAACATGGAGATAAAAGGATGGGACACTACTTCTCTCATACCAGCTTTTGGGAAGCCCTGAAGAGGCATTTACACTGCTGCCTAAGTAACAGCGAAGAAGGGCTGAAAAATTCATAAGCTTGAAAAACACTGCTTTACAAAAACAAAATTCTGATTAAGAGCAAGCAAGTTTAAATTCCAAAGAAAAAACTGCCTCCTATAAACATAGTATTTTATTTACTGGCTAGATTTATTTAAAACAATTACAAAATACTAGGGCTTTTGAAATTACACAAGCTTCTTCTCCTGTTACCAAGTTAACTTTGAGACAGGAGTTAAATGGTTAAGTTACCATAAGCTTTGGTGAAAAACCCTAGTACCTACAGGTACAAAACAGAGTTGAAGCTGTAACAAAATTAGTCGCAGATGTGACTACAAAAGAAGTAATAAGAAGTGTGAGATTTCTCTCACAAAGACAGTATTCATAGCTTCTGGTGCACAGACAGCACATTCTATGACCATGGGGGAATCAGAATCTGGAGGCAGTTTTACCAATTTTACAATTTAAGTCAAGAAAGGTAAATGACAGAAATGTGAGAAACAAGCCCTGTGTGTACCCTTCTTTAGTACTCCAGTGCCTGAATATATTTCACATTTTTGAAAATGACTTTCTAAGTACAGCAGAGACTGTGCCTTCAACAAGGAATGGAACAGAATTAAAATCGGGTTAGCCCATTCTGAAGTACTTCCACAAACAGTGCTATGGTAGCTTGAAGCTATATTAATACATGAACTTCTTTTTGGACTTCCCTGGATTTATGGGAAAATAAAACACCAGAAAATCCACACATAAAAAGATGAAAGCATCAGAAAACTACAAAAACAAAGCAAGCATCTACATAATCATAGCGAATGCTGAAGCTGAGGACTGTGTGCCTGTGTATACAGATCTTTATAAATAAGCACATACAAATGGTTGGGTATTTTTTTCCCCCCCAAATGAAGGCAAAACACATAGGCAATGTATTCTTTCAAAGAGATTTTGGATGGGGAAGTGTAAGTAGAGTGGACAAAGAAAATGACAAAGGAAAGGAACAGTGAGATTTTATTTCCTTGGCATGTGGAAGTACAGAGTTATTATTACAGCGCTTACTGTTCTTACCTTTTGGATCCCAACTCATCACAAATTACAGCATAACTACATCAGTGGTGGAATTTAACACACAATTTACATTTTCAAAATGATTTAACTTTATTTTTCTTAATCATATCCACACTTTATGCAGCCTACAAACCTGAAGAAAATGCATTTGCTTCCAAAAGCCGTAATAGTAAGCGTTTTAGGGTGTTCAAAGTCAAAGTAGTCCTGAGGTTTCAGATGTTGAAGCTTTCTCCACAGCCACATGTTCCTTTGATGTTTGGATTATTGAAAACAAATTCACTGGACAGTTTGTCTTCTACATAGTCCATTTCAGTTCCTAGAAGCGTCAGCTGGGCCTTCTTCTCAATAAACACTCTAACCCCTTGAAGACAACAAAGAAAAAACACATACAGCAAAATCATCATTAACTTTGAAATTCTCTTTCAATCAGTAATAAAAAATGGAAGCTAAATATGAAGACTACCAGTATAACTTGGTTTCCCTGGCCTGGCGCAGAGCACTTTCATCACTGTTTTAAATCTACCTATAAAAGTCTAGCAACAGTCTAAAACTGTTATTTGCGTGTGCACATAAATGTATTTTTTGAGGGGGGAACAAATCTCAGCTTCAGTACTTAGTTCCCATGCATTACAGTCAGTAGCCCATTTCCTACTGTTCTTAAAGTCTGTGCCTCCAACAAGATACCCACAAACCTTGAAAACCCAAATGTCCCTCTTTCAAAATGATTATTTTTTGCTCTGTAGAGCAAAAATATTAGGTCTACATTAACTATTTGCAATACTGAATAATAAGGCAAATGCATGAACTTTCAAAGATATCACAACCTTTAAGGATTAAGAATTAGTTGTTCATCACAGGGAACTAGAAAGACCTACCTTTTCTAAGTATACAAAGTATCTAGCTCTCAGGAAAGTTACTGAACTTAAAAACTGCAAATCTGATACAAAGGCCCTGGTGGACTGCTTTAGCTGTTCACCAACTATGAAGTACTAAAAATAAAAATGTAAAATTGTATCAGTAAGCAGCAACAAGAACTCATTATGTTATACAAGAGCCTGCTGGAAAGCTGTTTCATCATAGTAGGCGCTGAGACGAAATTTTACTAACACATCTCAAGTCTGTGGGCAACTGAGTTGAATCTACACATTTTTGGGGTCAATTTGGACAGTAACTGAAAGTGAAGGCTAAACCTAATGAAAGAGTTTATGGACCTGATCCCTGAAGAAGTCACTTACTACCAGAAAACTTGTGCTGGGATCCAAAGCCACCAGCTCACTGAGCACAGAGGTGTATAAAAGTCAGAGCCTTCGCTGGAAATAAGTCTAGAAGCAAACAAAACCAATAAGAAAGCACACAGACACACCTGAAATGCTGTTTGGCTTTGGAACTTAAAGTCTCTGGCCTGACTGAGGGAAACTACTTTTATCTTCCCTAAGATTCAACCAGAAAATGCCTTCTGAAAAATGTGTTTTCAGCCCTGTAAAGCTGAGGCAAGCAGAGGTAACTCCAGAAGCCAGCTGAATTTGAAATCAGGTGACCCTTGAAGAATTAGGTGGCAGCCCTTATCTCACATACTCTGGTGCAATTTAATAATTTGTTGAAGTTCCAACTAATTCTCTGTTAAGGCGAATAAAATTTGTAAGTTGGTCACAGATATTTTGAAGACAGCTGGAAGACGGGCTCTGCCTAGCAGCATAGCTTCTGTAACAGAATAATTGTGATATCCCACATATATTTCAACACTTTACTTTGAAACCAAATTAAAAGTAATACTCCTGAACATAATATAACAGAATTTAGTAATGCCTAAAAAAAAACCAAACCACCACCACAAAAGGAATTTTAGGAACTTTTAGAAACAGAACAGAAACCAAAACAAACACTATTATGCTTTTGTAAAAATTTGTATCTGACAAAAAGACCACTGACAAATTTTTAGAAAAACTGGAAAAATGTATAGAACTGCACTGGTTGTGACTGGCACAGAGTTAATTTTCTTCAGAATAGCTAGTATGGGGCTATGTTCTGGATTTGTACTGAAAGCAGTGTTGATAACACAGGGATGTTTTAGTTACTGCTGAGCAGTGTTTACACACAGTCAAGGCCTTTTCTGCTTTCTCACACCGTCCCACCAGCGCGTAGGCTGGGGGTGCACAAGAAGTTGATATGGGACTCAGCCAGGACAGCTGACTCCAATTGACCAAAGGGATATTCCATATGATATGACGTCATGCTCAGCAACAAAAGACAGGGGAAGAAGGAGGAAGGGAGGGATGTTCAGAGCAATGGTGTTTATTTTCCCAATTAACCATTATGCATGACGGAGCCCTGCTTTCCTGGGGATGGCTGAACACCTGCCTGCCCATGGGAAGCAGTGAATTAATTCGTTGGTTTGCTTTGCTTGCATGCACAGCTTTTACCTTACTTATTAAACTGTCTTTACCTCAACCCATGAGTTTTCTCACTTTTACCCTTCTGATTCTCCCCCCTACCCCATGGTGGGAGAGTGAGTGAGTGGCTGTGTGGGGCTTAGTTGCCAGCTGGAGTTAAACCATGACAGGAACTCTAGCAATAGACTATCATGGGATGCTCAATGAAATTATCAGGCAGAAAGCTTAAATACCAGCATATGAAAACAATTTTTAAAATACTCTTAAATTAAAATCATAGAACCCATTGTTACACAGCAATGCAAAGGTCAAAAGCACAAAGAAGTTAAAAACAAATTATGAATCAATGAAGAATAAGACTAATTAGAGAAGATAACTGGAAACATCCCTTGAAAATAAAATCTTTACTTTGCCAAGCCTTTGTTTACGTATGCTGATAAAGTATTCCTTTATACATGCATTGTTCTGTATTATTCTCTAAGTATCTGCTATTAGCCACCTCCAAAGACACTAATGATGGACTAGGCTATCGTGGTGGAGCAGTCTCTGATGCACAGACTACAAAAGCTGCAGATTTTAACTAATTGATTACTTCAAAACAGAAATTAAGGTGACAACAATTCCCCTAACAGAACAGTAGGACCTCTTGCTATAAGTCGTTATTTCAAGTAAGTTCTAACCTGTGCCTTGGCAAACCTGTAATAGGTTATTCTTCCCCACCACCACAGAAGTTTGCTCTGCTGCATCAGAAACTCACCATCTTGAACTACTTCTTCATCAGAGTCTCCTTTCGATTTTGTATATTCTAACGTGTAAGAAAGTCCATTGCATCCTCTTGTACGAACACCTACTTTCACACCTACCTACAAAAAAAACAAAACAACAAAACCCAACAGCACATTTGTGACTTTTTTAAAACCTATTCAGGAACACCAAGATAAAAAGTATGCAGAACAACAAAATGCTGACATTTATTATTCTCCACTGCCTCAAAGCAGAAGAGAATTACCTTAAGGGATTAAGATATAACATTTTTTTCCTTTTACAAAATTGATGGCCAAGGTAAAAGCAAACATCAGATGTTTGCTACTGTGGATCAGGCCCTAAAGCATGTCAAATTTTTGAAGTAATGAACTGTTGGCACTCCCCTAGGTGCCTGTTCTCAGAAAGACTTCAAAGACAGATATTTTTGTGACTTCAAATTAAAGTTCACTCAGATGCTAACTCAGGTGCTATGTTAAGATTATTGACAATAATGTAATTATGAAGCTGTGAGGCCAAAACAAGGGCAGTTACTAGATCTTCACAGAACCCTTATAATGACATCATTAGAAAACTTACTTCAAACCAAAGTTTAGAAAAACATACTTTGATTTCTTCATTACCTCTATTGCCAGTCTCACTTAAAAATCAATTCCATCCTTAAATCAATTATGTTTATTTGCTTACTATTTTAATTGACCTTAAAAGCCAAGTCCGTATGTTTGTAACATTCACAGTATCCAACAAGTCTGACAAAAAGAGCATCTGTGTAAATAAAGAACTGAGAACAGGTTTTAAAGAAACAGAAAACTATTTGTGCACAACAATCTTTCAAAAGTATCTGTACCACACACCAATGCTTCATAATTGAAGAGGAAAATTATATTGTCTATCTCTGTAATCAATGTTACGATAAAAATGTATCAAAACATATTACTCGTCATCAAGTGGGTTCTCAGACAAACAGTGTTTGATCTTTTCAGGCTAAATACCTTTCTCTACTGCAACTGCTACAAATAATGGGCTGGAAGACAAACATCTTTTATAGCACCCTTTTTTTTTAAGCACCTTTTATGACTGACCAGCTAAGCTGTAGGCTTAGTGCTTCCTTAGGCTAGTTTAAAACATTTGAACAAAGAGTCTAGTTAGTTGCAGATGTGCAGGAAACAAAAGAAACAATGGGCCATGTATGAAAGTTAAAAGAGAAATATTCTTCCTGAAAAAATACCTACAGTAAAGAAGAAAATCTAATGCTTGTTTTTGTAATAGAAAGCAAGACTCTATGTGTTTTTCCCCAAGAAGAAAAGATGAAAAGCTCAATCATTTATTTGGAGAAATGCTGATTACTTTAAAAATACACTGTCTGGCAAGTTTCCTAAGTATGAGATGTTTTCCAATGGGTATGAATCTAACTTTATTATTCTATACTGCAGAATTCCTACAAGAACTTCATTAATAACGTCTTAATATCAACAGTTGAAGATGTCTTTCCCTACCAGAAGTCACCACTATTCCATACTAAAAGGCTTCATCAAAACATAGCTCAAAAATATTTTGAAACTCAAATTTTTTTCAGCTTTATCCACCTCAAAAGTAACTGTACAGTGAAATGTCATTACAGTCAGATTATTTCCTGCATTGAATTTTATAAAGAAGTGAAGCCTGATATATAAACAAGCTTACTAATTCCTCTCCGAAAAAGATGCCAACATCTGTAATAAACACTTCAGTGTTTATTTCAAACTTCTAAGTTAGCCAGAAATGCTTTGCGATCATGAGCTGTGCTAATACCTTAGCACATTCTACAAGTTGGCCCTGTTTATACTTACATGCTCAGGTTTATCTTTAAGAAGCTGTTTTATCTTCTGAACAGCTGATGGGGTCTGAAAAACAAAAACATATACATCAATTTGAAACAAGTTTTTTTGGTTTATTTGCAGTGAGTGCTTGCACATATTGAAGGCTCCAACATACTTAGTTGTATTATAAATAATTTCTACCCCAACTCTGTGCACTCAAATTTTCTCAGTTTACATTTGTCTCTTATCTGCGAAGTCCACCTTCAGCATCACCCACTCGTCAGTATTGACTAGCCTGTGTTCTACTTGAAGCTGATCTGAAGATACACACTCTGCTGTAAAACAGATGATTGCTGAATCTAATCTATGCAGAACACAATCCCTCTTCATTCCCCTCCTCACCCCCACTGCCCACAAACAGATAGATCAAGAACTTCAGTCCTTAATATCAGGGTGTTAGGGGTTTTTTCCCCCCACAAAATCACTACCACAATTCAATTAAGTAGTTCCGCTCTTATGAAACTTTTGTCACATACACATTACAGACAAAAATCAATTAGGCACAGAAGTGTTTATGGCCTACTACTTGTTTCCCACTAACCTAAAGGGAAGCTCTGACTTTACAGCAGATGAACTCACTGTTCATGGAGATCAAGTTGTTGCAGAAATGCAAGAACAAAACACAAACATGAAAGTCTCCATTACGTGCTTACAAGTTTCTAAGACACCGAGAAAAGGAAAAGCATTAGTAACATTAAGTTCCTACCACGAGCAGACTTAAACACACAAAGCAAACGACAAGTAGATTTACAATAGAAAACCTTTTCCAATTACCGCTATTAATCTTCAGTTGTTATAGAATCACTACTGAACAGGAATTACCTGCTCTGACCAATGACTGAACTGTATGCGCTTAATCTGCCCCTGTTCCTGCAGGGAACCGACTGTACCTTCCTCTGCAGTAATCCCTCTCAACAGTACAGCGTCCCCAACACTGCTGCTAGTAGCAAACACACTACCCCGATTAACCAAAGGATACAAACCCTCCTTGAAAACAACCTACTCGTCAGCTTCTGTAGATAATGCATTTCCTCTTTTTTAGAAAAAAATACACTTCCCCGGGTGACCATGCAAAAAGCACGCCCCCCCCCGTACGAAGGGACCGCACTGATGTTCCCCCCCTTCTCCCGCCGTCCTGCCCTCCGCAAAGCCTGCAGCGGGCCGCGGGGCCTTCTCTCCGCCGGCATTAGCGAGGAGCACCAGCTCCCCCCACAGTAACCTCACGGGGGCGAAGACACCCCTCCCGGTCGCCCTCTCCTACCAGAGCAACGCGCAGCTGGCAACCGCCGAGGGCTAACGGCAGCCGGCCCTCGGCCGCCACACCGCCCCGCCTGACTCCCACCCCCGCCGCGGCGCCTCGCCCGCTGGGGCGGCGGGGGGCGGGCAGGGCCGCTGACCGCGCAGACAGGCCGGGCGGCCCGTCCTCCTCCCGCCCCGCTGTCACCAGCGCCTCAGGGGCGGCCGCGCACCACCTGCCGCGGGGCCCGGCAGCCCTGACCGGCCAGGCCCGGCTCGGCCGGGCCCGTGGCGCAGTTCTCGCAGCCGTGCTGCGCCAGGGCCGGCGGGCCGAGCGCTCCCCGCCCGCGGCGGCACTCACCAGGGTGAGGGCGGCGCGCGTAGCCTGGATCTTCCGCTTGCTGACGGCGCGNTTTCCCCTCCGAGCGGCCGCCGCTGCGGGCGGCGACTTGGGGGAGAGCGGTTTGAGGCCGGGTTCCGCCGACGGGAGCTTGCAGGCCGGAGGGCTGTTCGCAGAGATAAGCGGCAGCCTTGGGCAGGGCAGCCGCAGCGGGAGGCCCTGCCCCGGGGAGGCGGCGGGGAAGCACCCGTCTGTGGGAGCGGGGAGGCCCCATGAGTACGCGGCCCCGCTCTACGAGGGAAGCAGGCCCAGAACGCGAATGTTTATTGACGGTCGCGCAGACAGGCGTTTAGAAATGGCCCTGGATAGGGCTATTAAATGGGAAGCGTCGGCCCCGCAGGCGAAACCCGAGTGGGTCTGTCACGGGTAACGTATCGCCCGCGGCCGCTGGTCGCCAGCCGCCTGCCCTGCCCGCCCGGAGGGCCTGTGCCCCACCCCCCGCCCCAGGGGCCCGGCCGGGGCTGTGCGGCCGTTGGGGCTGGACTGCTCTTCTGGAGACCCGCCTGGTGCGCGGTGGTGGTGGGCAGGCGGCTTGGAAGCTGCTGGGAGGACTGCAGCGGCATTGCCGAACGGCTGCCGGGGCGGCTATGGGTGCTGATGTGAAACCCCGACGGCCCTGGCACCAGGAAGACTTAATCCTGTTACTTTAAATCGAAGGATGGCTATGCCAGAAGGAAAACATGGACCCGTTTTTAATTTCCTCTTGACAGCATTCTTAAATATGCTAGACGATACTTTAAACCTGTATTCACCTGTATTTACAAAGTCCAAGCATAAGCAGCCTGTCTGGATCTCATCACATCTACTTCGGTTACCTGATTCTGGGCTTAGTCATCATTTTGATGAGCTTGATAGTAAACGTGCAGATGATTTTCTTTTTTACATACGTAATTATGCCACTACTCTTTAATGAGGCACAGCACTCCTACCTCAAATAGAAAGATAGCAAGTGTATAAAAATAGTATTTTCTTTAGCTACACAAAACGTGTCTTTCGCACACAATTTGTGCAACGTGGGCACATATCCTTAACTAAAACACACCCACTTAGGGGTGGCGGGGGCTTAAACGCACTATCAGCCAGAAGCTTAAGTCAGTAATGTGTATGGTTGGAGGAGGGAAGCTTGTGTATGGGTGCAAATAAAACTATCTTGATCATTCACAGTCTACCATGCAGGCGTGAAGAGCTTCGCCGCCTTGTACTTCCTTAGGATGCTTCCAATCACCAGTCTTAGTCACCTCTCTGCTGAATGAACCTCAGCATGAAAGACTGAGCATGGGCTAGAACAGCAGCCTTTTTGTAAGCTGCTTTTCACCTTCAGAACATCACGAAAAGAAGATAAAAGCAAAAGTCAGTATTAACATCTAAACAGCTCAAGTGAATAACAATAAACATTATTGGTAACTTTATCAGTATAGGAAAACAATATTTTCTTCGCTAGCAAGCTCCCATTGTAAGCAGCTATTTCAGGCCCCAAAAAGTTACTAGCGATGACCGTTTTCGAGGCGGCTTCTGCAGTTCTTATAAAAATGTGATGAGGTTTATAAAAGAAATCATTGTGTATTAAATACATTTAAATAAAATTTTTAATGGATGAGAAACTGGTTTTAAATATAGCTACGAAACAAATCTCACCAGAACAATTAAATTGAGATGGACATGTGTTAATCTAGTAGTTATACAGCTAACTAAGATTAAACTGCCTGTTTAAGACAGACAGTTAACTGTACTGCATACCTGAAACAGAATTTCAAGCTTTTTTTCAGCACTGACAACTATCTACTCATAGCACAAGGTATTTTCCAACTTTGGAAACAGGGACATCAAATGCATGTGAAATTCCTGTGAAATATGTCAATAGCACCTTTTTTTTTAAATAAAAAAGCAGCACAAATAAACAGTGCTACCAACTTGGGGTCCCTCTGTATCATTACAGGGACCGAGTGAGTATACAGGTGATTCAGAAGTCGTCTTTTAACTATTAGTTTATTAGTATTTATTATTACATTTCATTAGTATGAGTTTAGTTGTAAACCATTATTTTAGTTTATTACTATTACTTTTGATACTGTTCTTTTTCTAGAAACTCTTTATTAATGCGGTGTGTCCTTTCAGAGTTTTTCTTTGTATGTGGAAAATTGCTCCCTTGAGAATATACTCCCATAAGGCTAACAGGATCTTGGATATCAAGAATTGTT
Source organism: Anarhynchus alexandrinus (assembly GCA_008711295.1). Classification (NCBI taxonomy): domain Eukaryota; kingdom Metazoa; phylum Chordata; class Aves; order Charadriiformes; family Charadriidae; genus Anarhynchus; species Anarhynchus alexandrinus. The sequence goes on from VUYV01000029.1 coordinate 6,657,927, forward strand.
ATGAAGAACTTCCTTTTCTTCAATTTTAATTTTCAATCTATTTCCTGCATTTTAGAACAACTTAATCCAGCACATATGCATGCCACCTCAATTACGTTTATTCTGTGTCACATAACATTCTGTAAGTTATGACTCTGCTCTTTAACTACTGTTTAAGCAAAAGATTTCTTAGTTACTGGTTTAAATGCTTGTAACTTATAACCCAAATTTGGGGGTTTTATTTTAGGGCTATGAGATTAGTAACTATGTAGAATTTGTAGTTGCATAAGGAAGCAGCAACTTCAAAGTGAGAAGACTGGTGGATATGCAGAATGAGTTTTCATTCAGATGTGAGTTCAGAAATTTCACAGTTTGAAAACTTCACTGCTAAACTACAAAGTATCACAAACAGAAGAGGGTGAGTATGCATAAATCTGATATTACTTTTTTAAAACTAATTTCTGTCTTTCAGGTTATGCCATAGTCCCTTAAAGGCTTACACACTTAATTCCCATCAGCAAAACTGAAAATAACTCTGAATTGAGGGCTGAATAAGGCATACAGAAGGCATATCAGTCTTTCTTTTTTTGGGGTTACAAATGAAAAACTACAAGAATTAATTTATTTTTGAGGGAAAAACTGACTTAACTTCATGGGATGAAATATACTGATGACAAAGTTGGAATTATTTCCCGTTTGTTGCTGGTTAATATTTTGCTTGAAAATATGTTGAGGAAAGAATACAAAAGAAATTATTTGCAAAAGTTGCAAATCTAAAAGTTCACAGATAGCTCGCTACAGATGGGTGAAAACCAAAACAGGAGTTAGTATCCCAGTTCCCTAAGACCATTTTGGCAATTCCAGATTTCAGTTTTAATAAAAATAGATGGGTAAGGAAAAAAATTAAACATGACATTTCTAAAACCAGGTAAGTCTAATAAGTTATCATTAATTCTACATTTAAGTCAGGAATACTGAAAACTACAATCTAAGAAGAAATACAGAAACTTAAGTCTGATTTTTAATTTTTTTTTTTAAATTTATTTCAAAGTCATAAATAACAGTGGTTTCAATTTTAACATGTAACTAATTCTCTCCTGAACAAGATAAGACGGTACATTACCAGCTCTGGAAGGACTTCAAGTAAAGCTCAAGTTCATACTACTAATTAAATTCTTGGCTGGTACAAGGATCATCTTCACATTTTATGTAAAACGGACATGTATTTTCCCCAGTTGCCAAATATAATACCTCTATTCTTTAAAGCATTTTTGTCTGTATCCCCAAGGACTTGAAAAAGATTCTTAGCAGCATCAAACAGGACTGACCTGTTTCTTAGTCATTCTTCTTGTACACAAGCACAGCAGCAAATGAATTCCATAAAATCACAGAACAGAAAAAAAATCCAAGAAATCTTAATGGCACTGCTTGTTCAGAGATTGTTTTATGTATGTTTACTAGTGTCTATGTTTTCAGTTCTCTACAGGAAAAAAACAACGTAGCGGTCTACAAACATTTCAAACACTTTTACACAAGGATTCAGTAAACAATCAACATTAATAAATATTATTTGCTCCTTCTCAAAATCCATTTTTGAAGAAAATATAATGTATTTGGCTTGCACACAATTTTGGTGCATTTTAAAATGTTCAGGTGGAATGATAAAAACTTGAAAATGCTCCGTTTTTAGTATCTGCCCTTTTCTATGTGATTTATCTAGGAAACAAATACAAAACATCATGGCTTTCTATTAAAATACTCAATCTATTTAGGAGCAGGGGTCTGTATTAAAAATCCACAGTTGCTTGTACTAGCAATCTGAAATAAAACATCCATATTTCATTAAACTTAAGTTGAAGGTTGTCTCTGCTGCTGTCCTGTGAATCCAGATGCTTTAGCCAAAGAAAATTTTTTAAATGAATGAAGGGCCTGTATTGCAATTTAACAGTGCTTAATATCCCTCATGGTTCTTGGTGGGTCCTCTTCTGTGAGGCTTTTCCCTGAGTCATGTATTTATTGGAAAGGCTACCTAAGATTGGGAGGAAGAAAGCATCACACTTTAAAGGTGTTTTTTTTAAAAAAAAGGAAAAAAGAAAAAAAAAGACAAGAAATAAAACAACTGAAACAATCAGACAGGAGAAAATTACTGCTAAGTCAAACTACTATGAAAGCATACACAGATCAACTTTAGATTGTTACCTGCTGCAGGACAGTAGGAAATACTAAAAAACAAAACTGAAAACTAGCATTTTCTTCAGCTAAACACTCAATGACGAATCACTTTGTGTTTAAAATCCCCAAGCTCAGATTTGAAAAAGCCTTGCAGTGAAACCAGAAAATACTGTGTGTCTTCCAAACAAAACAGAGAGTTTAGTTTCAGATACTTAATTGCAGTTTAATTTTCCAAAATTTGTAAAGACTACTTAGGTCCCCCCCTTTAGATGACACAAAAGAGATTTATATATTTTATTGAAAAAAACCAAGCTGCTAAAAGGTTTGCAAAGTTGCACTAGGAACTCAAAGTAATTAAAAAAAGCAGTCACTTTCAAAATCTTCATTGTACCTGTTAGTAAGTGTGTGAAATTACTTTAAGGAAGCTGCATTTGTAACTATGCATCTAACACAAAACATCTCTGACCCAGAGAGAGTACATTAAAGCCTTTATATTATCATCTGACTGCTACTTGTAAGCGTAATCTTAACTTTCTTGCATTTTGGCAGCTCAGACCAAGGATGTGCTTTGATAGTCTCTCCTAAGTGAGTTGATCATGTGGAATTCTATACAATGACTCTGAGGAAGCCTCACAAGAAAGCACTCCACTTGTCCCTGGAGAAACACAGAACCCTACGTATGCCAAAACAGGAGAGAGATTGATAAAAACCCACCACATCCTTCTGCAAAATAAGTCTACCGGAGTTAAAGAAAAAATGCACAGAACTGACATGCCTAAGTTTTACTTCCAAAACAAAACTGAAAAATTGCACACTTTTCTAGTAACAATACAGAATTATCTAGCAACCTGTCCAGATTGCTGCTGTGTTCAGCAAATTAGGCAGACTTCCTGTAAGGACTGACAGAGAAAGCAAGTTAAAAATACATGATTTTACACAGAATTTCTGAAATAAAGATATACAAACCTGACTGGGGACTAAAAAATATTTTTCCTTTTTGTTTCTTTCTTTCTTCATGTATAAGCACTCCCTATAAACAACATACACACATTGATGAACAAACACGATTGAATTATGTCATTCCACAATAAAAAATAAAAGGTTCTTCTCAAAAGTTTAAGTAAAGCTATTTTTAATTACTTTATATGGACTTTAGAACATTTAAAGGCAAAAAGATGAAAGAAAAGAGACATTTGGTGTTTACCTGATTTAATCTAAAAGCATGTTTGGCAGCGCTGGGTAAAGACGGGGATCCACACACCCCTTCTGGTTTTGAACCACCTGAAAAGATCATAATATAAAAAAGATTTCTTAATTTGAAACTAGTTTACATTTCAGGTATCATAAGATATAAAAATACCAAAGTGTTTGCGATCTGCCTTCACAGTACGCAGAAGGTAAGCTGGTGTGAAATTCCATTTATACAAAGGATTCCTATTTGTTACTTTAAGAGGTCAAGTCATGAGCAATCTGTAAAGCAAGTTTTTCCAGCATGAATTTACATGCTCCTAGGTTTACCTACAGGGAAACAATACTACTGTGTTCCTTTGGAAGCTAACTAAAAGTATGATTCACTGTCTTAAGGAGTCTCAATTTTATCTTAGGATGATTTTTCCTTTACAACACAGATGATGAGAGGTCTGTTTTATCTGAAGGATGACTTAGATACTGTTAAGGAAGCATTTCATTATTTTGTTCAGGTCTCAGTGAGGATCTGGATTTGGGGTCATTTTTGTGGTGGTGTTTTTTTGTTTGTTTTTTTTTTTTTAAGTAAAAATTGCAAACTGACTCCATGAAAACTAAGACAAATTGCTGTATCCCTCTGACTGCTGAGTTGGCAAGAACATTCTTTATTTTATTCACAGTGTTCTATCTGAGCAATTTGTGCACTTTCATTGTGACATTAGGGTCTTACGAAATAATTCTGGTTTAGGTGATATGAAGAGCTATAATGCTAGCTTTTGTTGCACTTACGATGTACTGAAAGAGAAGCTGTAATTTGAAATGTTAGCAAACTCTTATATAGTGAGGACAATGGAAGGAATTTCAACATATTAGACGCTCACACCCTTTCTGCTACAAGCATCTTACCTGCCAAGAGAAACCATGTCAAATCTCTTGGGATATAGCAAAGTTCTGAAAGGTAGGTGAGGATAAAGGGAAAACTGACTATGTGTGACTACAGTTTAAAAAAAAAACCCAAAACATTTATGTGATGCCATTCAAAGCAAAAACCTTACCCATTAGTCAACCCTGTTAAAAATACCAAAAAATATAAGCTCTGTTTAAACTGCTCAGCTTGATCAGCTTCATACCTGCAGCTCCTTTATACTGTGGGCATTCCCTTTTAATATGACCTTCTCTTCCACAGATAAAACAACGTTTTTCTCTTAAGTCTCTGTCTTCCAGGCGCTTCCACTTCTCTGCTGATTGCCTGGGGGTCTTTTCTCTTCCAGTTTCCACTATTGCCCTTGCTAGTTTTCTCTTCTGAGGTGTACACAGATGCATCTTTCCCTCTTTGACTGAGCTCTCCTTTTCTGTTGTTTTATTCTGAGTTTCTTTGTCCTCTTTGCTTCTTTTGTCCTTGCTTTCTGTGTACCTCTGAGTTTTGATATCTTCGTAATCACGCCGCCGCCTTAATCTGCAGAAGCAGAAAAATGCTGCAGAGTTCATAGGCCTTACATACATACACAGAGTTGAAAAACAAACAAAACAAAACCAAGTGCTGTCCACAGAAAATCAATGTATCTCATGTATTTCTTCAGTGAATTGATGTAAAGTGAATTAATGTACTTGTCCCTAAAGTGAATTAATGTACTTGTCCCTTTGACTCTCCTACAAAACAGTGCTATACTGATGTAACATGTACTTAATAATTTAAGTTTACAATTAGATTACAATACAGCCCTAAATTCTAATGATTATAGCTCAAAAAATATAAACACAACAGAAAATCTGGGTGCTAGAGTTGCAAAGACAGTGGAAGAAAAGAAATACAGAGCAAAATGCTAACAAAGTATAAAAAATAGGACTATAGTTCTATTTTTTTTTTTCTATTTGTACAATTCAATCAATTCCTTCTGAAACTGTGTATATTCACAGTATCTCTAAAAGTCTCTTCTACTGGGAGACGCTTCTAACGCTCTATGTGACTTAAGAGATTTAGCAGTGGGGAAACAGCTACCACTGGTGGACTTGTTTTACCCAACTTCTTTATGCATGAGACATCAGTGAAACCTCAAAATATGAAGATGATACGAGGCTTCTTCAGTCAGTCAGATGCAGTACTAATGGCAAGCAACTTGGAAATACCTCACAAAACTGAACGAATGGGCAAAAGAATGGCAGATGAGCTTCAAGGTGAGCTTCCCTTTTTTTTAAAAAGGGAAAAAAGGAAGACCTAGGGAACTACAGGCTGGTCAGTCTTACCTCTGTGCCTGGCAAGATCATGGAGCAGATCCTCCTGGAAACTATGCTTAGGCACACGGAAAACAGAGAGGTGATTGGTGACAGCCAACATGGCTTCACTAAGGGCAAATCGTGCCTGACAAATGTGGTGGCCTTCTACAACAGGGTTATAGCACTGGTGGATAAGGGAAGAGCAACTGGTATCATCTACGTGGACTTGTGCAAAGCATTTGATACTGTCCCGCACAACATCCTCATCTCTAAAATGGAGAGACATGAATTTGACAGGTGGATCACTCAGTGGATAAGAAATTGGCTGGATGGCCGCACTCAAAGAGTTGCAGTCAATGGCTCAATATCAGTGTGGAGAGCAGCAATGAGTGATGTCCCTCAGGAGTCCATATTGGGACCAGTATTATTTAACATCTTTGTTGGGGACGTGGACAGTGGGATTGAGTGCACCCTCAGCAAGTCTGCAGATGACACTAAGCTGAGTGGTGTGGTTGATACTCTAGAGTGAAGGGATGCCATTCCAATGGACCTTGACAAGCTAGAGAGGTGGGACTGCGTGAATCTTATGAACCTCATGCCATTCAACAATGACAAATGCAGGGTCCTGCAACTGGGTTGGGACAAATCTCAAACATGGATACAGACTGGGTGATCAGTGGATTGAAAGCAGCCCTGTGGAGAAGGCCTTGGGGGTACAGAAGGCTTGATATGTAGACCGGACCCACTATATAGGGAAGTTTGCTGCCTCCCTGGGGTCTGGGTTAATGATGCTAAGAAGAAGCTTCCTTCCCTGGTACGGCAATCAGATTATTATCCCTTTTTAGTCTTCCAGGTGGGCGGTGACAATGTAGTGAGAAGAAGTCCGAGGGAAATGAAGAAGGATTTCAGGACCGTGGGACAACTGGTTAAGGGATTGTAATGTTAAGGGATCGAACAGTGGCTGCCAGATAGAGCTCAGAGGGTTGTGGTTAGTGGTGCAGAGTCTAGTTGGAGATCAGTAAGTAACAAGTGGTGTTCCTCAGGGGTCAGTACTGGGTCCAGTCCTGTTCAATATATTCATCAATGACCTGGATGAAGGGATAGAGTGTACCATCAGCAAGTTGCTGATGACACAAAACTGGGAGGGGTGGCTGACATGCTGGAAGGCTGCGCTGCCATTCAGCGTGATCTGGACAGGCTGGAGAGTTGGGTGGAGAGGAACCTAATGAAATTCAACAAGGGCAAGTGTAGGGTACTGCATCTGGGAAAGAATAAGCCCATGCATCAGTACAGGTTAGGGGCTGACCTCCTGAAGAGCAGCTCTGTGGAAAGGGACCTGGGAGTCCTGGTGAAAAACAGGATGACCATGAGCCAGCAATGTGCCCTGGTGGCCAAGAACGCAAATAGCATCCTGGGGTACATCAAAAAGAGCGTGGCCAGCAGGCTGAGGGAGGTCATCCTCCCCCTCTACTCTGCCCTGGTGAGGCTGCATCTGGAGTATTGTGTCCAGTTCTGGGCTCCCCAGTTCAAGAAGGACAGGGAACTGCTGGAGAGGGTCCAGCAAAGGGCTACGAAGATGATTAGAGGATTGGAGCATCTCTCTTATGAGGAAAGACTGGGACACTTGGGTCTTTTCAGTCTAGAGAAAAGAAGACTGAAGGGGGATCTTATCAATACTTATAAGTACTTAAAGGGAGGGTGCCAGGTAGATGGGGACAGTCTTTTTTCAGTGGTGCCCAGTGATAGGACAAGAGGTAACAAGCACAAACTTGAGCACAGGAAATTCCATCTAAACATGAGGAGGAACTTCTTTACTTTGAGGGTGGCAGAGCACTGGAACAGGCTGCCCAGAGAGGCTGTGGAGTCTCCCACTCTGGAGACATTCAAAACCCGCCTGGATGCCGTCCTGTGCAACCTGCTGTAGGTGACCCTGCTCTGTCAGGAGGGTTGGACTAGGTGATCTCCAGAGGTCTCTTCCAACCCTGACCATTCTGTGGTACTGGTCGATGAAATACTGAATATGAGCCGGCAATATGCACTCACAGCCCAGAAAGCCAACTATATCCTGGAATGCATCAAAAGAAGCGTGGCCAGCAGGTCAAGGGGGGTGATTCTGTCCCTCTACTCTGCTCTCATGAGACCCTAGAGTCCTCAGTACAAGACAGACATGGACCTGTTGGAGTGAGTCCAGAAGAGGACCACACAAATGATCAGGGTGCTGGAGCACTTCTCCTATGAGAATAGGCTGAGAGAGTTGGGGTTGCTCAGCCTGGAGAAGAGAAGGCTCCAGGAAGACCTTATAGTGGCTTTCCAGTACTTAAAGGGGGGCTACAGAAAAAATGGGGAGGGACTCTTTTCCAGGGAGTGTAGTGATAGGATCAATAAAACATTAAGAACAGGACAGAAGACATCATTTTGTTGCTACGTAAACCCATGTTGTGCCAACATCTGAGTACTGCATGTTGGTCTGGTCTCAACATTTTAAGAAGGAAGTAGCAGGGTTAGAGATGGTACAGAGACAGGCAGCTAAAATGAGGAAGACAGCAAGTGTTTAAGGAAGAGATACTAAGAAGGCCAAGAATCTCCTACCTGGAGAGAAGCTAGAGGGTGAACACAATCATGGCTTACAAAATCATCAAGGCAGTATTGCTACTAACTAAAACCCACAAGGCTAGGCCTAGGGAATGCTTATGAAACTAAAATGAGGTTGGCTTTAAACAGATAAAAGAAAGTACTATTTTACACATCAGTTAGTATACTGGCTAGATGGCTGGGCCCAAAAATTTGTGGTGAATGGAGTTAAATCCAGTTGGTGTCTGCTCACATGTGGGTTTCCCCAGGGCTGGTACTGGGGCCTCTTCTCTTTAATACCTTCATCAACAACCTGGATAAAGGGATTGAGTAGCACCCTCAGTAAATTTGCAGACGACACCAAGTTGGGTGGGAGTGTGGATCTGCTTGAGGGTAGGAAGGCCCTACAGAGGGATATGAACAGGCTGGATTCATGGGACAAGGCCAATGGTATGAGGTTCAACAAGGCCAAGTGCCAGGCCCTGATATTTAGCGCTACAGGCTTGGGGAAGAGTGGCTGGAAAGCTGCCTGGCGGAAAAGGACCTGGGGGTGTTGGTCAACAGCCAGATGAATATGAGCCAGCAGTGTGCCCAGGTGGCCAAGAAGGCCAATAGCATCCTGGCTTGTATCAGAAATAGTGTGGCCAGCATGACTAGGGAAGTGATCACCCCCTGTACTCAGCACTGGTGAGGCCACAACTCAAACACTGTGTTCTGATTTGGACCCCTCACTACAAGAAAGACATCGAGGTGCTGGAGTGTGTCCTGAGAAGGGCAACAAAGCTGGTGAGGGGTCTGGAGCACAAGTCTTATGAGGAGTGGCTGAGGGAACTGGGGTTGTTCAGCCTGGAGAAAAGGAGGCAGAGGGGAGACCTTATAGCTCTCTGCAACTACCTGAAACGAGGTTGTAAGGAGGTGGGTGTCAGTCTCTTCTCCCAAGTAAAAAGCGATAGGACAAGAGAAAATGGCCTCAAGTTGCACCAGGGGAGGTTTAGATTGGATATTAGGAAAAATTTCTTCACTGAAAGGGTTTTCAAGAATTGGAACAGGCTGATCAGGGAAGTGGTTGAGTCATCATCCCTGGAAGTATTTAAAAGACATGTAGATGTAGTGTTGAGGGACATGGTTTAGTGGTAACTTGGCAGCGCTAGGTTAACAGTTGGACTTGATGATCTTTTCCAACCTAACCGATTGCATGATTCCTATGGGACTGGTTGCTGTAGAAGACTGTTAAGGAAAATAGGAGAATCATATTCAGAAAACAAACAAACAAACAAAAAGGACAAAATCATAAACAACTCTAGTCCACAAATGAGTACTACCAGTCCAGGGCAGGTATATGTTCTAACCACAGCAACTGCAGATGCTGGGGGAACGCATGAGAAGAGATTACAGAAAACAGCCAACTAGTGTGCCCTCCATAGACAGCATCTCCTATTGCAGTGGCAGAGCACTCAAACGTATCAGTGGTCTTACCCCATAAGGCATTTATGTTCTTAGATGCAAAATCCCATTGACTCTCGCTCTAATGTTGTATAGAACATAGCTGCATATGTGCAATGAACTGGGGCATCACTCCAGAATGCAAGATTAAAAATCAATTGTATCTGAGACAGCAGTTTAGACATTGAGTAGATTTGCACACCACCTGCAGCATTCTTCATTATCAAACTATCATCAGCTACTGTACTTGCATTTGGTGAGGTTGAATAAATTCCCAAAGTAACAGTCTCAACAATGTAAGCTTACAATTCTCTATTGTATGTCAAAAAGGCTACTTCATCTGATCCAATACAAGCAGCTTTTTAGTTACTTGCATAAAAGTGCAGGTGATTTTTAATTACAGCTTTTAACACAGACAGACTCTAAACAAAAGTTATATTTTTCCATTCACCTTACAAGTGAGCACAAAGGCTTTCAAGACTTTGTCCTCTTGAAGTTTTATTTGCCCATTTTCATTATTTTATAGACATGAAGTCTTTAAAGAGCTTTGTCTTAACTAGGAAAGAAATCAATGGATCGGTTCAGTTTTAAGTTTAGACTTAATAGAGACTTTAGACTAATGTGAGGACCTATGAGGATAGCCTGAGAGAGCTGGGGTTGTTCAGCCTGGAGACGAGAAGGCTCCAGGGACACCTTATTGTGGCCTTCCAGTACCTAAAGGGGGCCTAAAGGAGAGCTGGGGAAGGACTTTTTACAAGACCATGTAGTGATAGGACAAGGGGGAATAGCTTCAAACTGGAAAGTAGATTTAGATTAGATATTAGGATTAGATATTAGGAAGGCATTTTTCACTTTGAGTTTGGTAAGGCACTGGAACATGTTGCCCAGAGAAGTTGTGGAAGGTCCATCCCTGGAGGTGTTTAAGGCCAGGCTGGATGGGGCTTTGAGCAATATGGTCTAGTGGGAGGTGTCCCTGCCCATGGCAGAGGGGTTTGAACTAGATAATCTTCAAGGTCCCTTCCAACCTAAACCATTCTATGATTCTATAATATGAAAAGCAGGAAGATCAGTTTAGCATTTTTTTGTTACAAGAAGATAGATGCTGAAATTTAGATATCTGGTTACCTGGGATCAGGAAACCTTCTCTTGGAGGTAAACCAAGACATTGTTCTCATATGTGTGTACTTAAGAAAAATAATGATGTGACATTCTTGTGTTGCTTTTTTACATGAATTGCGCAATTCCGTGAACATAACAAAAATATGTCTTGCTGGGAACAGCAGGATCCTAGAAGTAGAAGCTATTAAATGAAAAGATATAAAATGTTTTCATGAGTGCTTTTCACAGCACACAGCTAGTCAGCTCTGCGTTTGGATTCTCTTTGACTACTGTTTTCCTGTGCAATGAAGTCTAGTGTCTGCATTACTACCTTAGGCTAAGTAGTTTTGCAGCCTTCTATGAAAAGATTCTGTTAAAAAACACTACAGATGATGCTGGCAGAAGTTAAGTAGATCCAACATAGACCAAACATTTTTAAAAAAAGGCCACCATCCACCACTGCCAAAACTGGTACAGATGCATTTTAATTTCAACAGAAAAGGAAATAATCCACAGCATGTACAAATTCTGCTTTAGCATTACAATCCTAATCTTTCCTCTAAACAAATCTAAGGAAAAGGCCCACGCAGATGCCAAAACTATACTCACTTTCTTCTCATGGGACAATCTTTCATGAAATGGCCAATTTTACCACAAATTCTGCAGCATCTATCATTTGGTGCCAATTCTCCTTCCGTTAGTACCTCTGGATCAAAAAAGTACTCCTGAAGAAGAAATCATGCATTTAAAATTAAAGTCCATACACTTGGGAATCAAGACAGATAAGCAAGTGTTAAACAACAGTAAGAGTTACAGAGCATAATCAACCTGGTGTGTGTAGCTGAACTCCTGAAAGACCTGATGAGATTAACTGGCCACTGGCCTCTTTATAGGCAGCCTGCTGACCACTAGGTCTGCAAAGTCTTTTTTTGAAACCACAGTTTTAAGAAATGGTAAGCTGGTTTTGATAGCAACTAAAATATGTAAGCCTGCGCAATGAAGCTCTGACTTGATTAGTATTCTGCATGCTAACACATTTTACATGCAAGCAACAGAAACCCAGTACTCGGTAGTAAAGATTTTTAGTGTACTGTCAAAATTTAATGGAGAAGAGCTTTAAAAGAATGTAACCATACTCCCGCAAGTGGCAAGTTATACACCCAAAAGCATGCACGTAGTGCTCTAAGAAGCAACTTACCATTTTTGATAGACATTCTTTTGGAAATATTTTTATAGGGGTACCAAATACCCTTCTGCCATTGATAAAAGCCTTCATTATAAAATTTGTCACTGGGGAAGGAAAAAAAAAAAACAACAAAATCACATCATCCAACATCATACAAGCCAGCAAAATAAGATCTAAGACAATATCCTCACTTTGTACCCAAATTTGTTAACAGGAGACTTACTTTTTCTTGACAATCCAGCTCCGAGATTGTGGTTCAAATCAAAGGGGTCTGTAGAAAAAGCATTACAGACATTACTCAAGCCCAGGGCAAGATCAGCAATGTATACATCCACCCGATCAACCCAAGGCAGCTATTCCTGATGCAGAATTAATATACTGAAATTGAACTGTTTGCAAATTTATTGAAAAGAAGTTAACTCTGTGGGCAAAAGGATCACAGCTGTCCAGTTCTGAACTGACTGAAGTATTATAAAAGAGTAAATTGAATGTGCAGGCAAGAGAGAAGAAATACTTTCTGTGAAAGTCATGCGGGCCAGAAAGTGGTTTAGGGAACATTTCTAAAATGTGTCACAGCATTTTCTTGATAGAAACCATGGTATTACTTAACATACTTAATCACACACAGGGTTAAATTGGTCATGTAAATATGGACTCAGCTAAACTTAGAATTTGTGAGAAAATCTCAATCGCATTACAGCTGATTTCTTTTCCACAGGATTTGGTTAAATCTATTTTTTTCTGTCAGTTACTGTCCTCATGAAAAGTATGAAGTCTGCTTTGCAGCTTCTTTTCAATAGAGAAAAAAACCCCACAAGAATAACATTTAGCACTACTGAAACTCAATGGGAATTTTGCAATGATTTCAAAACACGAGCAAATAACAATTTATAATCCAGTAAAAGAAAAATACATAAGCCTTGTGGAAAGATCAAATTTTTCATGTGGGTATTAAAGAAATTCCACATATTCCTGTACTCATGTGCTTTTACCTTCAATTACAATGTATTTGGAGGTCCACTGCTTCTTGAAAGTTGTAAGCAGATTTTTTCTCCTAATGCAGATGACATGCTCTTTAAAATCAAATTCTTCTGTGTAGAAACGGAGAAGTCCCAGCCACAGTTGCCCAACAGATTCAGTGTTTTTGCCACAGTCTGGCCAAACAACTGACTGAAAAGGACAGAAATATTTTTACTTCCAGTACTTACATTAAGCAGAATAATTTTCATAACTTAGAAACTCAAACAATGTAAGTCTTATTTTATAAAGAAACACAATTGAGTTACACCAGAATACTTCCCTTCCTTTCATAATTGATATTAATAAGCCAATATTGATTTTTAAATAGTATATTTTTTAAAATATTAACAAAAAAGGTGGAGAATTAATAGAACTTCTAACATTAGGGTTTGCCTATTATAAAAAAGAATCTATTAAATCACTTTATATGCCTATTTAACACAAAATTATTCAGCAGAATTAACCAGCTATGACTAGACATGCAGCTGTTATTTGTAGGAGTTATCTCCACCCAGTAATGTGACACACAGAGCAATTAATCATCATTAACACCTAAAAATAATTTTCAAAATCTAATCTATTTTTCAGATTTTGCAGGGTTTTTTTCCCACAGGTGAATTACAACCAACCATATTCTTAAAGATTTATAGTATGGGATTGGGATTTTCAAAGCAATAGCTGCTCCACTTCCACTTTGATATTCAACCACCACATTTGAGGACAACATTTCTTGAAAAGAATTCTTTTTTATTTGCAAAGCTACAGGTAACATCATTTCACATTAACCTGATTTACTTACCAACTCCTCTATCTTATCAAAGAAATAAACATTCCAGCCATCAACTAAAATTTCAGGCTTTTGCGGTTCTTTGTAGATCTGAAAGCATAATATTAAACTCATTAGAAGAGCCCTTCAGATTCAGCACTGACACTCTTCTGGTCAATAGTATGAACAGACACTCATTTCTTTCTTGATATACTATACCTCTTGAAGAACAGGGATGACAGGTGGATTTCTCTGTTGAAGAAAATAAAGCACCATAAGAGTATATGCATAAGAAGAAAGGCTACCTCGAGATGCATCTCCAATGTCACATATCTAGAAAAAGAAATACGATTTGTATCTTTACTGGTTATCAACTCTTGCTGCAGGCACTACTGCTTCTAGAATGCCTGAAATATATTTACCTTTGTAAAGACTTTCATTGTGTAACACAGATATTTAACTCTAGGATCAATGGCTGCATATGATGACAGGAGTCTTGTGTTATGCAAAGCCTATAAAAATAAGAAAATCATATAGAAAATACACGAGCTCTGAAGAAATGAAGGAATAAGCTGAAAATACGAAAAACACAAAAATCTAAGTTGTGCGCTCAAGAAATGCAGATGTGAAGCCCTGCATAGTAGAATGTATACAGAGTAAGGAAACATTCAACAATGAGGTTATCACCTGCTCTCTTAAAAAGATGATTAACATCCTTACTATGCGCAGAAGTGGTAAAAGCAGCATTCACACAACAGTACTTCAGAGAGGGAAGCATTAATCTACTACTGCATTTTCAAAATATTTGGTGGAAGGTAAGTACTTCAACTAAAATTTCAGTCCAGAAATGTAAGAACAACTGACCCATGTGGATGCGTAACTTCAAAAAGAGAACTTTCAGACTTACTTAGTGGTTGAGGTATCTTCCTCAAGACTCCCCTTGAGCTCATACAAAAACTTCAGAAAGCTTAATACTTGACTCTAAAACTTACTTTCCTTTGATGCTTCAAGGAACTGGTTTTTGAAGTTCAGAGACATTGAAAAAAACCCAAAACTTTGCAACTGACTCCACTCATAGTCAAATAAAAAAAAAAAAAGGTTGTTTGGAAATTCACAACTACAATAGGTAATTGGAAACAGTTGATTATTGAACCTCAACAAAACAATCACTTCAATCTCAAGAAGTAGACCCCCATTTTTCTGTTAAAAAAAACCCCAAAAACATAGATAACCTTACCAGAGTATTATATAAACTGATGTCTACTTCAAGACCACTTCTGACATGGAAAAATTTGACAATTGGGACTTTAGCAGTTGTTATAGGCAAGACATTCCTTAAACCTAGGATGAAATGCTTAATTACTGAATGACTGCAATACAGTTGTAATAGTATAAAATGCTCTACAAATAACTCAAAGCTGCAGTAAAAAGGCTACAAAATAAAATCTTAGTTGACATCAAATTTGTATTTCAGTTATATTTTAATATTGATTTTAAGCATTTGTCAAACGTGATGAATTGGCTAAATATAACACATGCAAACACACAATTAGCCCCCTAACAAAACAAAGATCCGTCTAAATGTTATAGAAAATAAGCTTAAAAGTTCATTGATAGTTCACTCCAATTATATTAAATTCATGTGACACACACCAAACCAAGCACTGTAAAATCATAATTCCTTGTACAAAATCAGTATTCCCATTACAAACTTGTATCAGCCTACCTTTTACTATTACCTTATTAGGCACTGAACATACAAATACAACATAACTACTAACTTGAAGCCTCAAGCCTTAACAAAGTTTATTCTTTGCATGTAGGTTATAAATATACTATTTGTTCAATTCAGATGTGGTTCTGTAACATTATAACCTCATAGAGCTACGTATGCAAACAAAACCAAACCCAAATGTTCATAACATATAACCTCATTCTTACTAACATTAAGCTCTTCAATATAGTTTTATCTTAATTATTTTCATCTACAGTGCCCCAGAATATTCTCACAACAGCAACTGAAGTCACATAAACAGAAACGCTTTTTTAATTTTCAAGAAAGTTACCTGGCTGTTTCTTGAGAACTTTTGCTAAATCTTCAATGATTCTGATGCAATCAAGTCCCTAAGACATTAAAAAAAAAAGGTCAAAGTTGTATCTGCTACAAGTATTTCAGGCAAACCTTTTATTACTTGACATTAAGCTTAAAGCTTTATAACTGAGAATTTCATATGATACAGAATTATGTGAATACCAGAAACTGTTCCAAAATAGTATTCGTAAAATCAACACTAGATAGTATCTTAACATAGACTTTTAAGAAGTTTATATTAGGCATGAAAGGAGTTTGATGTCTTTTTCCACTGTCTCCCATTCCTAGTTTATACTACAAAGCATGTTATTTATCTGCACAGCTAATGCTAGAAGTAATGATAGTGCAGAATTCAGTGGAAAACTGACTACTGAGAGTAGTTCTTAAACTCAAAATAATCTGCCTTTGTGGCACCTATTTGTGTTTTCTTCTAATCCGAAAAGCTTTTATAAAATAATAAATTTGTTACACTATATACACAATATAACCATAAATTTTTGCATTTATGAAAAAAAAAAATATTTTCAAACTACCTCAGCAGTTTCCAGCCCATCCACTGTCATACAGATATCAAGGTCACTTTGTTTGAAGCCAAAGCCATTTTTTGAGGAGCCAAACAAATTCAGCTTGGTTCCTGCAAGAGATGTGATGGGTTATAACCACATATAGGCACAGAACCTCAAATTGTATATTGCTTAAAACTGCCGCATGTCTTTTAATACAGGCATGAAAACATAACAATCTTTCTACGGTACATGAAAACTTATTTTCTTATCAACTTGGCTGATGATCCTCATCATTAATAAAATAATCTCTTTTATTGGTTCAAATCCAGATCCAGAAACAAGTGAGGTTTTCCAATAATTAAATCATCAGCAATCAGGTCTGAGCTGAAATCTGATAAAAAAAAACAAAGTAAGACTGCTCTCTACAGAGATTTTCAGGAGAAGGGACATGTCTGTCCACATAGCAGGCTCCAGCCAAAAAATCTTTTGCTAATTTTAAAAGACTATGAACCAAAGTCCAGGTACTACAGGTAAGAAGCCCAGAAACAAACAAAAAAAATTCAAATAGCTAGGTTTGATGGATAGGACGGATGCTGTGCCTATATTTTAAAATATTCCAAAACTAGTAAGTTTCAGTAGGAAGGACTACAAAAACCTTTTTGTTTCTAAAAGCAGATACAACAGCAAGAAGTCTAGCTAATGAATAAGGCTAAAATAACAATTATAAAACTGTTCCACTACTGCTTTGATTGTTTTCTGCTTAACTTGCCATCGTTCCTTCCTACTAACGTGTTGTATATATGACTAAGTCAAAAAAGACTTACACCAAGGCCTTAAAAGACTTAAACCAGAAATTAATGTAATGAGGTATAGCAATGCTGGGCAACAATATCGGTTAAATGTTCAAAACTAAAGTGTTTATTATGCTGATATATGTTTTCTTGGAAAACATGCAAGTATGAACACACCAATGAACAAATATAAAGCTAGAACTGCCTAATTACCTGGGAAATCCTGTCTAATGAAGTTTTCCAAGTTTTCTCTGATATGTTCCCGAGCCTGATCCTCTACAATATTTGTAGCAAAATCATCTTGAAAAAAATAATAAAAAAAAGACAACAATTTAGGCAAATTGATCTGTAGAAAGAGTCAACAGCAAAGATTCAAATGAAAAAAGTGAGGGGTTTACAGCGGGGTGGGGGAGGGAGAAAAAAAGCAAGAGAAGATTCACATGTGAAGGAAAAAAAGCAAGGATGAAGTAGAAGAGAAATACCTGTTCAAAGAAAAACATTAATTAGAGAAATAATGCATTTTTGTCTGGTCAGAAATGGTGAGTGAGAAAGGAAGAAAGTTGGGTCACTCTGAAAAGAACAAAAGTGGAGAAGTGTTACAAAACAGTATTTTCCCTCCATTTTTCTAGAACACTGAAGTCTTTGTTTACTAAAACCCACAAGTTAAAGAACAGTAATGAAATTGAATGTAGATAGAAATGTAAAAGCATCAGTCAAAAAACCCACCTAAAATTAAACTCTTAGAAATTATATTAAGATGCCTAAATGAGTAATCAAACAGTCAATGCATGGAAGATGAACCTAAACGTTTTGTATTTCTCTAGATACACACTACTCAGTAGTCCTCTTAAAGCCCTTAAAATTCTAAAATTCGCATCTAAGAGTTGGAGGCAGTGTAGCAAATAAACCAGGCCCCTTTACAACACCATTAGCCTATGGTTATTTCATTATTTTTTGCAATTCTTTTCCTACCGCACAACAATATTCGAAGGAAAAAACTTACGGTAACATTGGACACAAACTTGATCTAGAATAACTGAAAATTTGGGTGTTAGCGCTGGCAGTGGGTCAAGCTCAATTTTCTTGAAGTCTTCTGGACAATCCCTCTTTAAATGACCTTCCCGTTTGCACAAGCTACATACTACTGTAGGAGACTGCATGAACAGAAAGCAAGATCAGTTTTAAAAACTATAATGCTTTAATGAATTTGAGCAACACTTTCACATAACTGATAATAGAACATAAGCAATATGTTTATGTTCTGGCACAGCTTGCTTACCTTGCCTCTTGTAAAAGCTGGTTTACTGAATGCATAAAAAAGTTCAGATTCTAAACACTGTTCTATTGCTGTGTTCTCTTCAAAAAGGCTCCCCTTCTCAGTAAGATCCTCTTGACTCAAATTGATCCTCAGAGGTGCATCCACATTTTCTTCAAAATATTTGTTCTCATATTTATTGGGGACAGAAAAATCTTCTTCTTCCTCTGACAATGCATCATCATCTCCAGATCCAGTGTATGTATTATCTAGTTCATCTCCAGCTGTTATGATAACACCACATTCTCTCTGGTTTAGAAGACGTGTTTCTTCCTCCTCTTCCTCCTCATCATCAGAGTTAATCATTTGGGATATTTGACTCTGTGCTGAACATATGATTTTTTTGGGGGATTCATCCAGTTCATCGGTACCCTCAGTGCTCTCCTCATCAATGTCAATCTTGTCATCCATGATACCACTGCACTCTAAGCCAAACTCATCACTCTCTGTAAGTGCAGCATTTTGAAAACCTTCTAAGTCTGAAGTACTACATGTCTCTATATCATGCTCATTCACGGTAACAGGGAGATCTCCACTATCACTGTCTTCTTCTATTCCCTGCTCCGTAGTCAAGATATTATTCCATCTTCTTTTATGTTGTTCATGTTCTTCCTCTTCCTCCTCTTCTTCCTCTTCATTTCCACTCTCTGTCTCTTCACAACTTGGTTTAAAATCCTCATTATCTCCAGAAATAACTTCCTCAATGATACAGTCCGAATCTTCATGGGCAATTCCCAAATGACCCATATCATCAGCCAGTTCTTCTTCTGTGAAGCTTTCTGAGACATCACACAGTTTTGAAGGATCAATTCTATGTGCCTGAGGCATATCTGTAGTCTCTGTTATGCAATCTTCCACTACTGCTGTGTTCGTTCTACCATCCAAGTTTTGCAATTCAGAATTTTCATGCTTTATAGCATCTTTTCCACAGTCCATCATTTGGGGTTTCTCCTCATCAGCATTTGGAGAGGATTTTTTGCTCAATTTTGCACTTTTTTTGTGAGGCAAGGCAAAATACTTGTAAGTTGCTCTCAGGCAGTGAAGAATATACTCATATACTAGCTGGCTGTTCAGAGTTCTTGCCACATTCCTTTTGACTGAATATGGGTCTAGTAGAGAGAAGTGAGACAGCAGTGCAGGAGTTAACTTTTTTACAAAAAGAATACACTTACATTCTTACAAAATTTGAATATTTACTGTTAGTTACTCTAAAACATTGTGTAGGGACACAGACCTATGAATTGTGCTGACGACAGTTTTTAAGTTCACTTAGTTACTTTTGATAATGTTGAAAAAATACCCAAGAGAAATATTAAATAATTTGATTTTTTCCAAAACATATTCTACTATACTACTGGGAATCACAGTCCAATATTGAAAAATTCTAAGTTATTACACACAATGTCAATAGCCAAGATAGTACCCTAGAAAATTAAAGTAACAGTTCTTTGAAGTCTACTGATATATATACCTTCCACAGCAATGCGCTTTTTAGGCCAGTCCTTTGATTCACGAGACACTGTTTCTTTGAGTCGTATGCTAATAACCAAATCAGCCATATTGAACTCCAATGCATAGAAACGAAGCAGTTCTACCCAGAGTTGACCAGCAGGTGCTGAACACCGCTGTCCTGAATCAAATACTAAGGGAACCTGTAAATT
The DNA here is from genome assembly GCA_008711295.1 of Anarhynchus alexandrinus. Lineage (NCBI taxonomy): Eukaryota > Metazoa > Chordata > Aves > Charadriiformes > Charadriidae > Anarhynchus > Anarhynchus alexandrinus. The sequence continues at coordinate 6,677,926 of VUYV01000029.1, forward strand.
ACAAAAGAAAATCTTAAATAATATTTAATGCACAGATGTTTAGCTGTTACACTTCCTTGTATTTCATCTGTAATGTATTATTACAAAATTTATAGTTGCTTGTATACTCCTGCAATTGCAATGAAAACTGCAAATAAAAAATTGGAAGAGATCATATAAACTCAGATCACAAAACTTCAAAATGAAAGACTGCAGCAATGGTAAAGAATAGCATTAATGATTAATAACCATTGCTTATTTAAGTGTTTATGTCATAATTTATAAATTTCCAAGAAAATATCACATCTAACCTAATTGGACAGAATGGATTACATACCCTATTTTTTAGCAAAGCCTAAGATGTACTGTTAGTTGTCATAACATGCAATCATATAGTGATACTGTTTCTCACAAAGTTGTTATAAAATAAATAATTTGTAAGAATAGTTCAAAGCTAAGAGGAAATATTTTTCATACGCTTAACCTAAGTCCGAGATAAAATTGCTTCAACTCTATAAACTATATTCTCCCCTGACAGATTAAAAAAAGAGACTGAAGTAACACCTAGTTTCCTGCTACCTTCTTAGCATCGAGAAGTAAGCACAGAAAGCCTTGTATCAAGCAGTCATGCAATCTCTTAGTTCAGCTCATGGTTTTGCAATGTAAACACAAAACAAAAATAGAAGACGATTCCTTTTTTCAAGAACAGCAACGACTGCTAGGCTACTACAAAAGTAAATTAAATAGTTCAGACCTTGCCCTTTCTAGGGGAAGTTTCTTGTGGCAAATCAGAATCATCACTGGGGCTATGCTCCCAAACCACAGCATCGTTCTCAACTTCTTTCAGATGAAAATTAGTTAATTTGTTTAATGAGAATCCCCCAATCTAAAGGAAACAGGAAAAGAAACATACAGCTAAACATCACGTGAACTTTAAATCTTACCTCCTCCCATGGTAGTAAGCGAAATTAAAACAGAAGAGGAATAGGCCCCAATCTGCTGCTCTCTTCTCCCTATACTTCTCTACAAGAAGTTAAGAAGTCAGTGCTTTTGGAAAGGTATCTGTATGTCATAGAACCTTGTCTTAGCACATGACACAAGCATAAATATGTATTTTTTTAATTATATGGCCATACACTATAGCACATTTCTCTCATTCAGTGCAGACTGAGAGGCTTTGGGAATGAGTCAGTCATGTACTGAACAAAATTTTTAACTGCAAGGCCCATGTAATTGGTTATGGAAATTGGAACATGCACACTAAATATAACAGGTGACTATAAGAACAAAAATGGGTGCCATGAATATAACACCTGAATGGTGTCCCAGAGAACTGGATTCTGGATTTGTGTCCTTAATACAACTCCTGATCTTAAGATGCATTTCAGCTTCTAAACCCAAGAAATACATGCTCTAAACCCCTAGTCTGATCCCTCGGGCAGATATCACACAGTGTGCTCCCCAACTGTGCTCTACATTTTGGAGAATTAGATGTCAAAATCCAAGACATTTTTTTTTAGATGTAGCTATGTGAATTCAGAGTTCTCAAGCGTCTGGAAGAAGGGCTGAAGAAACGAGTAAGTAGATTGTTATGAAGTGCGTTGTTCAATGCCCAGCTCTCCTTACTCACAAAAGGGGCAACAGAGCACTTAATTCAATGACTAGGATTGTGAATTGCATCCTTACAGCCAAGCATACAAAGGTTAGGTGTAGTCTCACTTAAGTCACATTCTTTCTGAATTCCTGAAGAAATGGCTGGCTTGTGGCTTGCTCAGAATAGCAAGAAGCTGACAGGTTACACACCACCAAAAGTGACTGGTCCTCTCATTGATACTATTCAGTGTATTAATACACATACCCATGATCCCAAATAGACAGGTAGAAAAGGCTCTTTCCTCTGTTGTAGGAAGAAAATAACCATTAAAGCAAACACATAAGGTGACAAGCCTCCTTCTTCAGGACGATCAACACAGCACAACTGTAAAAAAAAAATCTGCAGTCAATAAGGTTTCAAGTGATAATGTGAAAAATATTCTTTTAATTACTGTTCAGAAGTCAGTCACATTAAATACTGACAGAAACTCAGACATCTTTGAGCTCTTATGAGATGGACTTTGTTCTCAAGGCCTGCGTATTTACTGGAGTCATGTTGTGGTCAATGGCTCCATGTCCAAGTGGCGAGCAGTGACAAGTGGTGTTCCTCAAGGGTCAGTACTGGGACTAGCGGTGTTTTACACCTTTGTTGGTGACATGGATGTTGGGATTGAGTGCACCCTCAGCAAGTCTGCCAATGACACCAAGCTGCTTCTTGGTGTCATCAAGGAGCGATCAACACGCTGGAGGGAAGGGATGCCATTCAGACGGACCTGGACAGGCTTGAGAGGTGGGCCCATGCAAACCTCATGAAGTTCAACAAGGTCAAGTGCAAGGTCCTGCGTGTGGGTCGGGGCAATCCCATGCACAAATACAGGCTGGGTGGAGAATCAATTGAGAGCAGCACTCAGGAGAAGGACTTGGGGGTGTTGGTTGATGAGAAACTCAACATGAGCCAGCAATGTGCACTCACAGCCCAGAAGGCCAACCATATCGTGGGCTGCATCAAAAGAAGCATGGCCAGCAGGTTGAGGAAGGTGATTCTGCCCCTCTACTCCGCTCTCATGAGACCACACCTGGAATATTGTGTGCAGCTCTTGGGCCCTCAACATAAGAAGGACATGGACCTGTCGGAGTGGGTCCAGAGGAGGGTCGCAAAAATGATCAGAGGGCTGGAGCACCTCTCTGATGAAGACAGGCTGAGAGAGTTGGGATTGTTCAGTGGGGAGAAAAGGTGGCTCCGGGGAGACCTTATAGCAGCCTTCCAGTATCTGAAGGGGGCCTACAAGAAAGCTGGAGAGGAACTCTTTGCAAGGGCATGTCATGATAGGACAAGGAGGAATGGTTTTAAACTGGAAGAGGGAAGATTTAGATTAGATATTCGGAAAAAAATTTTCACTCTGAGGGTGGTGAAGCACTGGAACAAATTGCCCAGGGAAGTTGTGGAGGCCCCATCCGTGGAGCTGTTCAAGGCCAGGCTGGATGGGGCTTTGAGCAACATGGTCTAATGGGAGGTGTCCCTGCCTGTGGCAGGGGGGTTGGAACTAGATGATCTTTAAGGTCGCTTACAACCTAAACCATTCTATGATTCATTCTATCACCATATCTTCAGTATAAGAGCCATAGGATGCAGTCTGGCAAAACAAACAGCATGTGGCATATTTGCAAAAATGATGACTCATTTTATGTAGATATAGTACAAGTCAAAAGTTTTCCATGTTTTTTCTTATATCATATTTTAATTGCAGGCACACAAAGTTTTGAAGCAAGTTCTTTAAATTCACAAGAAAGTTTTCATCTACCTATGGAAACAAGCAGCTTTTTCCTCTCATTTTTTTCCTGACAGATTAAGTTTATGGGAAACTGGTAATACCATTTCATATACATTCCTCTAACGTGTTTGGTAACACAGCGGGATACTTACAGTCTGCATGCCATTGGCTGAAGCTTAAAATTCCACTTTTGAAATTTAGTGGAACCTTATAACACAGAAATGCCAGTTATATCATTTATAAAATCTACAATTTTTAAAAAGCTAAATATCCTTTTTCCAACTCTTTCTAAAGACAGTTTCAATAACTGTTTTCTAAACCACACCTACAGTCTTACCAGCATAATATTAATGTTCGTTCAATATTTATTCACAGATAGGGGAATATAAATGACTCCTACCTTTGCCCAGTATCTGAAGGCAATCACTAAAGGTACTACAGTAGGTTCCAGTTTTCCAAGTGTAGCCAAATGGTTTGTTGTCAGACAAGCAGTCTCATTCCCTGCACTCACTTTACAAATAAGGCCACTAAAACCCAAAAAGAAACAAAGTAAAAGATCTTTGAGGTTTTGTAAGAACAGCCATGGGACAGGTAACATCTCAAAAAACAGTGCAGCAGAAGGCTGTAAGGAAAGACTTAAAAGCCCCTCAAAGACACTGTATCTACATTAAAAGACACATGAAAAACCAACTTGATTCATGGTTAGGTTGAAAACATATGCATTATAATTTTCCTGTAAAAGTGTTTTCAAATACAATTCAAGTTTAAATATTTGTTTCTAATGACATTAATTCACTGAACTAAAAAGAAGTAACAGTACTAATTTCCTTCATGAATCAAAACCATCTTCCCACACCACACCCATCAGAAAACAGTTTCTATCCTTTTTCCACAGTGCTAGAAATACTTTCACCAGTGAAAAATAAGGTAGCAGTAAATAACAGGTAATATTTCTGTATCAGTAGATGTTTATTGAATGTTTCATGAATCTTAAGTGATATCCATTAAATGGGCAAAATAAAATGTCTTTCACTTCTTCTCAAAATACTAGTGCAGGTAAGTATGCTGATCTTGCCCCTACAGAAATCCATAATTTAATATGGTATCTACGTTATCCACAAGGAAGGAAAGTTTCTGCTTAAGCAGTTATCCCAGATGGAAGGGTAAGGGTACATGCTGGAAGCCATAATGGTTGAAGGGATTGGGAAATACACAGCTGAGGACAGAACAACCCTTACCCTCTTATTCTAGGCTAGGAATGACTTGCCCATGAGTGTTAGTTTGTGTTTCAAGATCCATGGAACTGTAATAACTGTACAGAAACGTCATTTTTCAGATGTTGGTACATATAATTTACATTGCTATATACTATTAGAACACACAAAGTGACAACCAAGACCTTTGTTTTTCTCTGCACATCACCACTGGTATTCTAGCATGGAAATCTGCATCAACTTCCGTAAAAGATTCTAGGTAGGATAAAGAAAAAGAAGAAGCTGTGTTAAACACGGTGTTGACAAAAAATATATTGAACTGGATGGAACTAGAGGAATACAGCTAGAATCTCGACTTCTTAATAAAATTACTAGTTTTGAAACAAATAACTCTGTTCATCTGATAGTTTAATCCTACTGCCCTTTTAAAGCAAGTTTTTCCATATGTGATGGGAAGAGTATGGTCCATACTCTATAATAAGCACTGTTAAGAAAATACTCCAGAAAAAAGGAACTTTTCAAAATTCATATACACAGTAGGTATAATTAAGTAGGTATATTTTGGTTAAGTGCTGGCTTTGGTAACCAAGACATACAGACAGACCAATGACATCTGTAAAACAATGTTAGTTTGAAAGAAGAAAAAGCCCAGAGAGTTACGTCAGTACTAGACAGAATGAAAATATGCAAGATTATTTTCCCTGGTAATCTAGGAATGTTTTATGTAAGTATAGAACAGGCTTACTGACAAGATGCAACGTCTTCTTGCCATGCTTAATTTTTTATGTTTTTATCTTATTCTTTATATAGATTTCCAAATACAATTCAGCTACATTTTTATCTTAACACTAAAAAAGTACAGATGGCACTGCAGTCATTTTCTCCAAGTGGAGTTTATTGATCCAAACAGAGCTTATTTTCTGATGTCTCACAGTTTCACTTGGCCAGATAGAGAGGAAACTATGAAACAATTTTAGGTACCCAACTCAAAAATTCTGAAATAACAAGGTTTTCTTGATGTTACCTAGGCATTTGGACACCTGCCTTCTTTGAAAAACATCTGGCATTTGCCACTGGGATACCTCAAATGCCTAATGCTCTGCATTAGAAAAAGGCTCTGCACAAGATGTTAATGCAAATACTGCTTGCTTTCAAAACACATCAGAGATCGTAACTTCTTATGGGATCTGGGTCTTCATTCGTCCAGTCTGGTTGAACAATAACCCCATTCTGAAAGATTATAATGGTTATTTGACCAGACAAGAAGACGCACATACAATGGGGGTGGGAGGTGGCAAAGAGAAAAAACTAGGTCAGTAAACATATGCATGTTTAATATACACGTCTGGAACCATGTCATCTGATTTCCCAACTGTGGGCATAAAGCAAGGCAAGAAAGTAGCAAAGCTACTTTTTGCATGCTGCATTTAAAAAGAGAGAGTTTCTTTCCCATTTTTTTGCCTGCATATGCTCAAATTGGTTTGAGTAAGTGCATTTTTAAAAGATCTTAGGCTTTACTTGCCTGAATTAGTGCACAGAGTTGAATTCATTACCTGAAAAAAAAAGTGCCTGTATGCAGTCATTTGTACACGGCCTCACTGCACTAACAGGCATGTGCACATAATTATAGGAAAAGAGACCGCAACCTAAAATTACATTACCAAGTTTCTGATCACATGTTAGAAGAGCTTAGGCTACTGTCTGTATTATACACGGCTAATAGAGCAGTCTGGGGAAGAAAGGCGGCACAGTCTACCTTAAGTTTCATGACATCTTCACTTATAATGTAGAAGAAAACCTCCCACTTAGGACTTTCTCGTATCAACACAAATAATGGGACTTCAATAGTCATAAAACTGAATACCAAACTAAAGTCAGTTCTGCCAATGTATTATTTCCTGCAGTATTTTTCAGTCTCACAGCTTTCTAAAAAAAGAATAGCATGTGGTTTACCTGTTCAACAGAGGTGGAATTCAACAATACTAAGCAGTAACAGTTTAACGGAATTGTGAAGGCAGCGATTTTTTCTTACCACTGTTCTGGAGACTTTCTTGCACAAGTAAGAGAACATCTGGTTGAGTCATCTGTCAATAAAAGCAATAAAGCTGTTTTCACAGCTGTCAAAAAGGTGATTTCCCACAATTGAAAAAAAAAAAATTAAAACAACCCCCCTAAGACACTTCTGTTTTTCTTCTAGAGAGGGCAGCAAGAAGGAAACAGAATAACAGCAACCCAGAAAAACTTCTCTTAGTCTTTGGCTATTGCTAAATTGTATCTAAAGGAAAGCAAACACTTCTTATTTTGAAGGAAAAAAAAATCAAACCCTGGAATAACTATAAGTAAAGCTATTTTAACCTCTATCAAAGACTTAGTTGTGGAAAAAAGAACACCAACAGAAATACTATTTCAGTGTGCTTAAATATGATTGCCTTCTGACATAGCGCATCTACCTCATGTCAAAGACTGGAATCACAGCTTCCTTAAATTATATGCACTTTATGAACTTGAATCATTCTTTTTTTGTACAACATTTCCACCTCTGTTTTCTAGAATAAATGCTAAATTTTAACTATGAGACTGTCAAATCAACGACAGCAGGAAGAAGTACGGACTCAAAAGCTTTCCACAGTCTTTAATTTCTTTTCATTGTTCAAGCACAAAGATGTATGGAAACAACTAGCATGACGGATACGAATCAAGACTTTACTTTATATATAAATGACATAAAATAGTTTCACAGGTCAAAAATAACCTAGCAATCAAAAACTCTGATGTGTATATATCATACAGAAACAAGATCATGGAAATGCCATTTAATGCAGCTGTAAGAGAAGATAAATAATGATCTGTCTCACAGGACTGCTATGAGTACAGATGTTTCAAGTGTTCTCAGTTTTTCAGAAGGAAGATTCGATAAAACACTAAGCTGTATTATACTGCCTGACCACTACTGGTGTATGAAGCAAGGAATGCTATTTTAAAGCCATTTTAATGTGATAGCTGTTTTACCCAATGTGTTTTCATAAAAAGTGCTACTACCACACTGTAAGTTATATTTAAACTATAATCTACATAAAGGCGCAAGCATTCAAAACTACTTAGACATACTTAATAAAATGGTCTTACTTACATTGGCAGGAAACTGGATATCTATGTTTATGTCTGAAGTTTTGAAACCAAATCTGCTATAGGAGGAGCCATACAACCTTAACGAGCACTCTGCAACAAAAAGAATGATACTGCATTTACTCTATACCTAATTCTAAGTCTGTAGCTACTTTACAGCATTGTCAGTAGATCTTAAACCAACATCTAGTTTTGATAACCACAGGAGATGAAGAAGGGTCTTCCAACAGCACAGAACTGTGTTACTAAATCCCGCCTTCCATGCTATTGCTAGTAAGAGCTTACCATGAAGGTCAAATGCCCCCCACATCCTGTTCATCTTCACTTTTTACTACAGGTCTGTTTGGGTCATGAGCACCATTGTAATTTAATTCAAGGTTATATTGCCACATCATGCCATTCAACAGACTAGCAACTAAATATACTGTTTTAGAATTTAGCTAGCCAAAGTTTTTAATTAAATTTTCACTTTATGAGCTGTTGTTGGTTTTTAGGTTTTTTTGTTTGACTGATTGGTTTTTATTAAAGTTGGTATATCTAGCATTTAAAACAAATTGCAAATAATACCTGGCAATTTTTGACACAGTAAGTTTTCCATCACAGTTTTAATGTTGAGCCTTTCTTCTAGATCTTCATTATTTAAGCCAAACTCCTGCACTACATTTTCAATAGCAACACCAATAGCTTGTATCTGGGAAGGTGTTGGAGGAGGCAAGGCAGTCAGCAGCTGTTCTTCTTGCTTTTCCTTTAAAGATAATAAGACTGATGTTTTAATGGTTTTCTTGAGTTGCTTAGTATGTTAGAAGGAATGCTTGCAACTCATTGCAAGTAACACCAGCACAGGTTTTGCAGATAATGGAGGTAATTGAAAGCAAGAACATCAAGAGAGAAACTGTGACAGGTATAAAGAATTAAGATATTCCAGGAGTCTTCAGTAATGTGCAGAGGTTTATACATACATATATTGGGAATATTAAAAAAAAAAGTCACCAATCCTTTCATCACCTATGAAGTGGGAAAAGGTAGTTTTGTCCACTTCAAGCTAAGAAAGTAGAAGCAACAGAAGACATTTAATTAAAAAAAAAGTAAAATTGAGGTTTTCCTGGAAGTTATTTTGATGTTTATGTTCAAAACAAACCTATTTCCTTTACATATAAAAAATCCAAGTATGTAATACTTCACAATTCTTAATTTTTACAGTATGTCTGAATTGAAATCTTCATCCTGACATATAGGTTATAATTTCTATTCTGCCATACCAACTATATTTGCTTACTGCTACTCCTCATTGCCCTGGAATTGATCAAAACTCTTCGTTGTTGAAATTGCCACTGAAATACACACCAAGACTAATACACTTAAATGGTCTACAAGAAGAATTATAGAACAGCAAAACAGAAGTGTCAGTTGGTACAGCTTTTTTTTATTATACTTCAGTCACCAGCAACAAAATATTACTGAGTTATACTTTAAATGAGGACTTCTTTTAATAACAATAGGCATGAAAAAGTACAAATTAAATTCCAAAGCTGAGGGCACAAGCAAAGTCCAGGTCCCAAGTTTTCTCTTTTTACCAGTATCACTAAGTAACAGTTTTTAAGAAGATTCAAACACAGTAAAAAATAAATGTGGAATGATCTTAGAAGCAGTACAGTTTCATTGTCATTAATAGGGTGAGGACAATTTAATAAATCTGCATTTTATACTTTTTTCTTGTCCTTAACTTACCTTTAGGATCTTCTTGTGTCTTTTCTCTTTAATATGCTTATGAGCAAAAGCCACCGACGCAATCAAAACATCACACAATTTGCAGGTATATTTTGCTGATGGGCAGCTTCGAGGTTGCTAAAATAAAAATATTAAAAAACCCTAAAATATAGAAAGATACCACCTTCATTTCATTCAATACCCTTGCTAAGTTGAATGACTAACTTTGAAATCCAGAAATACTCACTTTAGCTTTCCTAACTCCATCATTACAGTCGAAAAGTTTGCATATCAAAAATAATGCCAGCAGAATGATGGTACTGGTTCAATCAAGCCCAACACCTTGTCTTTTACAGCGGAAAATACCCAATGCCCATAGAAGAATATATTAACTGAACAAACATAAAATAAAACTTTTCTGGTCCACTGCCCCAGCATCCAGTGATCTGATGTTAATTCAGGAACTAAAGGAGCAGCCATTTTTGTGTTTAACTTGCTGCCAAACCAAGACTTATTATAGTAAAAAACCAAAGGACAACCTGCCTTCTCTTCAGAATTCATTAACAGCACCTATTTTGTATGCTACATCAATTCTATAACTAGATTCCCCGCTACAGTCAGAGAAATTGTTCAAAGTGTACCCTCTATATTGTATTTACAGACAAGAAAATAGGAGAGGACTATACAAGTAAAGACAGTGGCACCTTCTTCAGTCTATAAATGCAGTCTCGCTTCAATCGTTCTTCAGCTTGCTGCAACCCTAGAAGTTCTTTTGTCGACAGCACAGATTCATCTATGACTGGACCATCCACTTCATCTTGATCATACTCATCTTCTCTAGTTCTTCTCAATCTTCTTGGTTTCCTAAGCTTCTTCATTTCTTATAAAGAGTTACAAAAGCAAATATGTCAAATAACACAGAGTACCACACAGTTTTTTTTTCTTTAATTATGATTCTACTTACGTGTGAGTCAAATAATATACAAATCATCTACCCTGCATGGTTTCATAATCTGTTCTGTGCAAGTCTGACAATAGCAAGAGTGTATATTTATGTCATAATCTATAGTACCTTTGTTCTGAACAACTAAAAAACACTAATTTGTCCCATTGAAGTCACTGACCTTATTCGGATAGTTTTATTAAAACTGGCAAAAAAAAAAAAACCTAAATGCAATAGACTTGACTGCCTAATTAAGACATACCTATATGTCATTATAATGAAAATGCAGAATAAATCCAAACATTTCAGGATGCCTGGTCAGGCTTAGGTATAGGAACAAGCTAAAATGTTAACTGCCCCATAGGCCACTACGAATACCACAGAATTCGTGAGTGTAGGCCAATCTGAATGATTTGTAAGAGCTAACAGCACTATGATATAGCACTGTCATGGCTTAGCTGACATACAACAATTTATTATCACCAGTAATAATTCCCTGTTAATGTCACTTGCCTTTCAGTTAAACCAGCATATGGATCGGTATTGCCTTCACATTATTAATCAGACAAGTGGAAAAAAACCCCAACCCCTATCAGCTACATTAAGTCAATAAATGAACTTGCTAAGTATTTGCACAAATTGCTTAATAAAGCTATAAAACTGGCAGAATAAACATGTTTAGAAAGCTTCTTACGTTTACAGCAAAAGTTCCAGAACAAGTGGTAAATACCACTTCTACTTCTAAGCAAACTTTGTCATCATTTTGAAGCAGGAATTGCTACTGGTCCAAAGAATACCTGTAAAAATCATCTCAGGAATCAATATACACAGACCAGATTTTCACACATGACTTTAGATCACACCTTACCTTTCACTTGAACAGCTATACAGGATGTCCAGGTGCATGGAATTTCTAAAGTTCCCTGCTTCTGAGAAAGTTTATGCAACTTCCTTAGATTCCAAAACCCTTATCATAGCATGAGGTTTTCACTTGTAATAATTATATATATGAAAAAAAAGATAAAACACAACTGCTCTACTGAGCATATTTACAAAGTTTCTTTCCTGTGACCACAATTTTTGTCTCTAATAATTAGCAAAAGGGAAACAACCTGGTTGTGCATTTTCAACCAGCTGTTTGATTCAGTTCACTAAGCAGCATCCAAGTGCTAGTGTTGTAAACAGGACCAGGACAAGAATGGCAATATAATTTCTTTGCGCAGCAGCCCAAGTTTATGCTGGAATAAAGAGAACTAAAGCTTAACAGGTTGCAGGGACAGTACTCCAAAGGAAGCTCCAAAAAGCAGAAAGAGAGGTCTGAGACTCTGAACTTTACACGTGCCTTCCCATTCTCCATGCTGAGTCTCCAGCTCAAACTCCTAAGACCCACCATAGCTGTTTGACTACATTTTTACTGATCAGCATAGACAGAACTTGGAGTAAAATGTGTATCAAATTAATGTCTTTGCAGGAAAGGTGTGACAACTACCTACTTACCAATTATTTCTGTAAACACTAAGTAACTTAAAAAAAATTACAAAGTAAATAAATACTTCTAATATTTTGCAGTTATAGTAGTGACAATCTAATTATAGGTTAATGACTAAATAAAGTACTAAAGACAAGTTAAAGTTCCTGCAGAAAAATCAGTGCCTCTGAGATTTGCAAACCCCTTCCTTATCAGCTACAGTAAAAGGGCATACACGTAAAAGAAAGGGACATCTGCAGAAAAGATTTCAAGTAAAAGGAAATGCTGAAAGAAAGAAACATTTTCAGTAATTGTTTGCTACTCTACATAGAATTAGAGCTTTTGAAGGGACTGCAGGAGGTGAGCTATGCCATGCCTGTGCTTCACAGCAGGATGAAATGAACTTTGTCAATCCTGAGCAATGCTCACCTAACCTGTTCTTAAAGGCCTTCAGGTACATACATCATGAGCTGTCCAGAAAAACCTCTCCAGTTCTTCCGTAGCTTTACCATTAGAAACTTTCCGTTTATTCCTCATCTAAACCTCTCTCGCTCAATTTTAGTCCCATTGCTTTCTGTCCCCATCTACTGGAAAGATGCAACCCAGATTACCGCATCAGCTTTTTAATACCTTTCTAGAGGGCTGAAGACTGTTATCATGCCTTCCTACCCTTTCCTTTGGCAGAAAGATTGGGTATTGTTTACACTTCATGTAGCTTCTGTTTTCTATGTGCCCTGGCATTCTTCTTACTCTTGTTTGGGCTGTTTCTCTTTTATTCATTCAAGTGGGGTGCCAAAGCTGGACAGAGTACTGCAACTGAGTTTACCAAAGATTTACAGAAAAAGGAGTACCTCAGGATGCGAGTCTGTTTTCATGCCTCACTACACCATGACACTGACTAGTCATGATCAGCTTCTGATTCACTACAATTTCAGATTCTTCTCTGAAAAAAATACTACTTCATAATAACCTTTCCTCCTTTATTTGTACAGTTGACATTCCTACTTAAGCAGTGGCATTTGCACGTCTTTTGTATTTCATCCTATATGTAGGTCATTTCTCCAATTGTGCATTTATTTTAATTGCCCTTCCTGCTTTTCTGCATTCAGTTCCTACCAGCTCCACAGCATATTCAAATTTACAAGCACACAATTAATAAGCATGCTGTCTTCATCCATCATCAGAATAGTGTAATAAACATTGAACAGAATAGAATCCTTGTAGATGCTTGCTCAACACTTCTTATCATTTTGACAAAATCTTTGTTAAATATTTTCTGAGTATAGTTATCTAATTAACTCTGCAAGTCTCTTGTATTAAGTTAATCTAGAGAATCTTCCTCTAGTTTATTTACAGAACAGTCATGAAAGAATGTCTACAGTACTACAATACGAACAGTATCTACCAACTGCTTCTCCCATGTCCACAGGGGACTGATCACTATTTTAAAGAAATAAAATAATAATAAGAAAATAAAGAAATAAAGAAGGACCTGGCATACTTTTTTCTTGACAAATCTTGAAAAAATGTTTACTGCTACTCATCTGTCTGTTAGCTTTCAAATATTTACAGTAGGTTACATTATTTGTTCCAGAATGGATTCCCAAGATTAAAGTTGTGTACCATTTTTTTAATTCCACTTTTAAGAGATGCTTGCCTTTTCCTGTATGTCAGTAGCTTTTCAGTCCCCATGTTTTGCCAGTGAATGCAGTTGTACAAGAAGCATAAACCAGCAGATAAGGAAACTACAAACATCGTGCAAATCAACAAGACATAAGCACTCAATGGCTTGCCTGCCTGGACACAGAAAAATAATTGAATAAGGTGTGAGAATACCCCAGACCAAAAATCACCATTGGACTAAAAGACAAGTGAACAGCACATGAAGGGCAGTTGTATAGACTGCAAGGGTATAATTGCCCCGTGATTTCTTTGTTTGAGGTCCCTCCCTTTTCAGAGGCACCCAGCCCGGGCTGACCTTGCTGCTGTACCTTTCAATTAAATTATTTATTTTTATAAAATCTGATGCCAGAGACTCTGCTGTGGGAAACCTAGGGTCAAGCCTGAAGAAGGAGTGAGTGCACCCCAGAGCGAGTATGTGTGTGTGAGGAGTCAAAAGGGGCACCTGTCAGCCCACTGCGGTCACCCACTGTGAAGGGACCCTGGTTCTAGCAGTTAAAGACTTGGGTGGTGTGTGGGTGACTCCCTGAATGGCATGTGAATGCTTGGGCAGTGGCCTCTGCTTTAACATTCTCATGTATGACTGTTGGTGGTTCCAAAAATCTACTTCAGCAAGTCGCTGAAGTTTCACAGAAAAAAGTTTATTAGATCCAGCAAATTTGAGAACTTGCAAAAGCATTCTACTCTGCTCTCTCCTCATCTGAGGTTGAGCTTAAGCGTGCAGCTTACTTGTAACAATGAGAGACATTGGCCACCTGCTCACAGTTTATCTTTTTAGTGATAGCTAATATCAAGGGAAAGGACATTTAGTTCCTGGACTTCCTGGTATCAACCAGCAATAGTTTTCCTCCTCAGCAGGAGGGCAGATCAATACTGTCTTTGGTCCCCAGTCTTAACTAAAACATGACAAATTTCTTGTTAACAGGCAGTTGTTCCATGTTAGCAGCACCTCATCTGTCCCTTAGTCTTTCTTATTTTATCTAATTGTATTCTCTTCTTTAAAGCTTCCTCTTTCTGCTTTGATTTACTTACACTTCCTTCTAGTACTCACATTCAATGAAGAGATCTTATGCTATTGATCACTTTATCCCCCCTTAGCTTGTTCGTCCTTGCATTTCAATACTTAGGGCTTGTACTCTCATTATTAGTACCAATCACCCATAGAGAAGTTCAATACGCATAGAGAATTAGTTTTGTGTTACTGCTGTGTTACTGTTGCTAGTATTATGTTCTCACAACATCTATGAGGCATTGTTTTCAATCTTCATTAAGGTATGTTGTTACAGACCTCTTTGGTAACTCCAAAATCTTACCCTGTATCAACTTAACTGAAACATCCCTTATCAGCCTTAACAGATTCTATCAATTTGTACCTGGAAAGCTGCAAACAGGGACGCTACATGGATATTGCAATCTACTTACTCCTACTACTTATAAACTAACTTAGAAAGACAACACAGTTTCTAAAACAGGTTCTGTACCATTCACTGTAACAATTTGTTTAAAGCATTGCAGTATAGTACAGTCAATAGTCTGCAATACATGACAGAACAAAAATTATTTTTTGCTTTAGCAGTGAATCTTGGAATTTCACTTTTTATTAACACACGCACAGAAAGATACTCTACTGGATAGCTATGCAAAAACAAACATGTTTGATTACCAAAGCTTCCTTTCTGCATGTCTGGCACCTCTTCATTCATTAAGTCTTCCTGAAGTTGTCGTCTTACATTTCTGTTTCCAGCACCTTCAACCTCATGAAGAGAGTCCTTTCTTGTCCTGCTACGTGCAGGAATCCAGGCAACAGATCTGTACTCTCTCCAGTTGTCAGAAGTACCACGGTAGTCATCAGATACCCGCTTCTTCATTTGGTCTCTTTGGACATCATTTAACTTTGACCCTTGACTGTTAGTTGTGTTTTTAAGTGAATTTGGGCTGCTCAAAACACTACGTGGCCCTTGCCTTGGACTGCTTGCGTAATCACCTGGTGTTCCCCTTTTCTTTTGCAGGTTGGTATCTATTTTATTGCTACGGGCATTTCTGTATTCATCCATGACTTGGTAGTCTTTCTGTAAGGGACTTCCTTTTAATTCTTCTCGATTTAAAATTTCCTGGTCCTTATTTTGTTTGGCAAAGCAAGGTTTTTCAGCATCTCCCATGGTTATTGCTGTTCAATGTAGTGATACCCACCTAGAAATTAGAAAGTTAAAAGTTATATTTTAAAAGGAATCAAGCAATAAACAGTGGTTATTATTTGTTACGGAAATCTCAACAATCAAAGCCCTGGCTCTGTCATACCATCAAGGCAAGCTAGTCTTGATGGAAAGTAAAATTTGTTCCAACCAAACAGAAGGCAATTCAAAACTCAGCTAGGTTTAGTTCTCCTAAAATGTCTAAAACCTATGGGTGGTTCACAAAATGCAGACACAGCCTATGGCTTTTTTGGGCATTAAGGTCTAGATACCTTTAGGACAGATAGCTACATTTAAAAGTCCACATAGAAGTCTCAGCTCAGTACAGGAAAGCTTCGAAAGAATGACTGAAGAAACTTTGTAGCATGTAGAATACGTAGGAGGCAATAACAAGGCTGGCCTCAAAGCCACTCTACATCATTTGAATATTGCCCTTTCCCCCACAGTAGACACTGTTCACCTTGTTAAGAATGAAAATTGTGATCAGAGGAGATAGACATGTAGAAGTTGAAGTGCAATCTATCTGTCAGGCAAATATCATACAATGATTAAGAAACAATGCTGTATTTCCAGTGCACTCTGCACATTTTACCTAGACCAGCATTCTGAGGTCTCATATTACTCGGTATTAAGCACACATATTTCATACTATTTTAGTACTGTCTAAAACATCTGGGCTACCATTTGGTCTCTCCCCTCTCCTCTGTCACATCTGTGTTGTTATTGTAAAACACTTCCAGGTAGCTGTAACTCCAATGTTAGCATAAACCCCTGTGGACTGTGAAATGGGAAGTTACCTGGAAGAGACTGGTAAGCAGCAACAGTCACATTGACACTGAATATTGTACGCTTTACATATAGTCACATACAATCAAACAAAAAAGGCTTTCTCTTTCAAAAGAAATGTATGTGCTTAAGGATGCAGAGAAGGCTGTAGGGCATTTACAAGAAGCACTTATGCAGCAAGAAATGCCGTTCTGTTACCTTTAATATGGGAATAGGATATCTGATTTTCTTAATTTTTTTTTTTTTTTTTAAGTTCTGCAGGCCCCAAAGACATCCTTAGGCATCTCAGTGTTTGCTTTCTATAGGCTTGAGGCTTTTAGTGTTTATCCCCCTCCTAAACAGAAAAGGGTTTTTTTTTCCTCTCATATGAGTGACAAAATAAGTAGGATGATTCCTGTCCTAAAGACCTGAGCTCATAGCCAGTTATGTACGACTGTGGAGGTGCAGCTATTCCAGCTCCGAGACGACACAAAAGTTTCAAACGCACCAAGTGGGCTTGCTTCCGATCGTAGCAAAGAAACTGCCATCATATCCGAATTTCAGAGGGACCTAAAACCAGCTCGTTTTAGAGCCATGCCCAGCACCAACGCCCACAGCCTGCCGGCCGCCCGCCCGGCCGGGTGACGACACGCTGCCCGCACTGGCAGGGAGCGGAGAGCCAAAGTTCACGCTCGCCTCCGGCTCCCAGCCGCGACGCTGGCCGGGTGCTGGGGCCTGGCGGGCCGGCACCGAGGCGGCGGCTGGGGTACCGCCGGGTCCTCCCCGCGGGGCCAGACGCGGCAGGCAGCACCGGCCAAGCCGTCAGCGGGACGCAGGCGGTGGCGTTACGATACCGGCCTCCGACACCACTACGCAGGAAACACGCGACGTGGGTCGGGGCTCCCCTCGCTCCCCCCCGGCAGCTCCCGGCCCCCTCCCTCCAGCCCCCCCACC
>VUYV01000030.1:5146-33127 GCA_008711295.1 Anarhynchus alexandrinus
CCCCCCTTCCACTCCCGGGCGGCGCCGTCGCGGCCGCCTGTTAGCGGGTGACCCGCCGAGGCGGGCAAGGGCGAGCTGGTGGCGGCCATGGGCTGCACCGCGGCCTGGCCGCGCTCCTTCGAACGCCGCCCGGGTTTGCTGGCGGTGGCCTCCGCCGCGCCGGGCCCGGGGAGGCGTTGCAGCCGCGGGCTGGCGATGCTGAAGCGGAGGGGGGAGGGCGGGGGGGGAAGTCCTTTAGAAGAAAGAGAGCGCGGTCCGTCGCCTGTTGCGCTCCAGCAGCCGCTTCGCGGTGTAGCACCACGTAGTTACACCCAAATATGATCGAGAGTGCCGGAACGCACCCTGCGGCTTCTAGTTAAGTAGCCTGTGGTCAGCTGCGCCTTGCCCGTGTAAACGCTATCCTGCAGAAATATGCCGTCTTCTGTAAGGGCAGGGAGTACCTTCGGGTCTTACAGTGTGTCGGTGCTGATGTATCAGGCTTTGCGTCTTCTGGCTGCTTTATTGTCACGTTGGAAAAGTACAAGGGGTACGGCATGAGCTGCTTGAAGTAAATCCCTGCTCCATGCATCATAGTGGAGGAGCTGGTAGAATTTGAGGGAGCAACCGTGTTCAAGTCTCTACCAGTAATTGTTGGGAAACTGAGCAGAAACCCTCAGAAGTACAGTATTGCTTTATGTCTTTGTGAAATTGAGGTGAATTAAGAAAAACTTGCTAAATCTAGGCTACTGAACTGTATCTCCTTTAATTAAAAGAGTGTTCTGGTGCTGTTTGTATACACTTGGGTATCAAAAGTTTTATGAAACACTAATTTATTTAAAGTCACGTTGTATTAAAGGGTGAGTCTTTTTTTTTTTTAAGCTGTAGTGCAGTGTTTTTGTTCGGGTCCTATGAGTACAACCCTTAGCTGGACTTTCATCCATGCAAGCGTTACGTAAAGTCCTACTTAAATATTCTTCCATACTTGGACTCTACCTTTTTTTTTTTTGTCCTATCTACACATGGAGGGTATGTTGATTCTGCATTTTCGAGGACTGATGAGGAGTTACTGTATCACTAAGTCCAGCTTCTGCAAGTGGAGAGAGTCTTATCGTTCCTCTTAGGAGGACTGCCACATCTGTGTTGAGCTCCACTGAAGTTACCAGCATTACGCATGCTTACAGCCTGCTTGCACCCTGTAGATTGTAGGGCTACACATGAATTTGCAGTTGCTTTTACAGTTCTGTTACTCTTAAAATCTCTTCTGATCATTCCCAATATGTCTGTCTGGTACCAGACAACAAAGAATTGAACCCATTACTCTCGTTGCAATTTTAACAGTTCTCTAGTTACTAGATTTTTGCAAAAGAGTGGAGATAAACAACTGACTTGAAAATTCTCATTGTGTTGATGTTTGTTATGTCATCAGTTGTGTTTTGTGTTACTTTTCCCAAAGTTTCTCTCTTTTTACTGTGTGTGTTTTTAAAATTAATTTCACCTCAGATATCTAAATTTATGTTTCAGTATTATTGTAAACTGTCGCATATGTTAACTTTTTCAGTGGTTGGTTTGAGTTAGATTTTTTTTTTAGGTATTAAAATACTCTGTTTTACCTTTCACTTTGTCTCTTTTTTATTTTTTCCCCCTGTAGCTGTTTTAAGACAAGAATGACTTTAGTTATAAAAGTATGTACAAACTCAAATGCAGTCCAAAGTGCAACTATTCCTGGGGGAATAATTTTTTATATCCTCTCTTGCTGAGTTGCCATAAATATTGTGGCTAAGTGCTTGTAATTTTCTGAAGCAAGTACAGTATAAAATTAGTTTTTCAGATCATCTACATGGCATTTTCTCCCACTTTGTGATTATCACTGCTGTATAATCTGTTTTCATTTTTTTTCAGAGCAGTTGAACAGATTTGCAGGCTTTGGTATTGGCCTTGCAAGGTAAGAGTTGTGTAATAATTTTCAGTGATGATGAATTAGTAAAGCTGTAGTTGTCTTATAATCCCTGTGTATGCTTCTGTGGCGTGTTTTTATGTCAGTAGACTTATGCAGTTGAAATGCCTTTAGGAACCTACTACCTGAAATCCATGTAGGTTTCTATTCCTTTTAACTGAAGCAGTGAATATAAGAAACGGGGGTTTTGTATGGTATGCCCGGGATACGTGTACCTTATCAGAGCAATCTGAAAATAACACCAGAAAGCTGTTTTCACATTTGTCACTTTCATTAATATTTTTGGGTAATGTGAGTGTTTCCTAAGAAAGTGGAAATGTCTTCAAGTATATTATCAAATTATCCAGGAAAAGTAATGTTGATCTAGTCAAGTGGTCCAATAACCATTTTATTCTTTATTATGGTGACACTGATTATTGATAGTATTTTTGAGAAAGTGATGGACTTTAACATGCTTAGTAACATTTTCAGAGCTTAAATCATTGAGATCGTTATAAGCTTAGGATTTTTTGTAGGATGCCTGGTCACCTGCTTAGGTTTTTCTTGGTCAACATAGTGATGCAACTTGTGAAAGGGTGGGAGGTGGGGGGTTTTTGTCTCGAAAAACTTAGGACTAAAAGAAGATGCACTCCTTGTTGACCTGAATGTGAGACTTCTCAGAGAAAAGTGCTTTGCTTTTCAGAACATGAGAGTACATGTATCACTTAAGCAGTTAGATCAACATGGGAAGCTATGTCAGTTGAGGTTCTTAAAGTGTACCTCTACTTAAAGAGGAGGACCTTTTACTTGACCACTAGCCTGTCCTGCTACTTACCCCGTTGTTATCACCCTTGATGCCCAGCAGAACCTCTTTTAACCAGTTTGAGTCACTAAAACTGAAGACAAAATCAATGAAGGAGCTGGTTTATTTCTTTCCTGTCAGTTAGGTGGATTTACCTTGGAGCTGACTAGCTGTGAAAGCCAGTAGGCACCAGCTAACTGGACCAGAAAAGGAAGGGATATAAAGAAGAACTAGGAATGACCATTTTTGGCAAGTAATGAGTTGCTTAAATTAGATCATCCCACCTGCCTGCCCCTCTTCTCCCACTGCTTCCCTTACAGAGGCTCAGCTAGGTCATTCAGACCCCTTGATAAGCCTGTTCACATTGTTAAAATAGAGTTGATGGGGGAAGGGAGAAGAGCTGCCCACCCCCACCCCCCCCACCCCCCCCAAGCCTGGAAGAGTTATTAGATTTCTTTCCAACCATATCAAGCTGAATGAGCTCAGGAGAGTACCAGGAAACGAGTGGAGCCATAGGCCATAAATATGTTGATCTCCTTCAGAAGCAGAGATGTTAGTGTGGCT
Source organism: Anarhynchus alexandrinus (assembly GCA_008711295.1). NCBI lineage: Eukaryota > Metazoa > Chordata > Aves > Charadriiformes > Charadriidae > Anarhynchus > Anarhynchus alexandrinus. The sequence goes on from VUYV01000030.1 coordinate 8,425, forward strand.
CAGTTATCCTTTTGAACTATATGCTTTGATTTAAACAAGCATGACAGTTTTCCACATCCTGAGCACCATGGCCACTAGGACTAAAATGAGCATGTGATTTTGGAAAAGATAGCTGATCAACATTGTATCATTGCTGAGAGCAATTCTCCCTGCTTCTCCTCTTGCATTTGTAGCAGATCACTTGTCAGACACACCTGGTTCAAGTCAGAAATCTTGTAGAAAAGACCCGAAATAAAAGGTTAGTTTTCATGAGGTTAGTTGAGTTGGCTACCAGGTGGGCTTAATAGATAGCAGCTGGAGCACAGGGAAAGTTTAACCTCTTCTGGTAGTAGTAAACTACTGATTAGCTTAGTAGTTATGAAACTCCAGGCTCAGTACTTTTCTGTGCCAATTAGTACTTGTTTATCCAGAGTAAAATCCTCATAAGAGACCTACATCAGATGATCCTGTGCGTTGGTGGTCAGAGCTGTTATTTGAGATGCTTAGACAAAGCCTGGAGTTTTTGCTTCTCTAATCCATATCCCAGGTTTGAACCACATACAGGTAAGTACTGTGATCACTCAGGCACTTTGAGATGAAATGAAAAGTTTCTCTGTGTGGATGTGACCAGGAATCCTACTTTAGAACTGAGAGAACTTTAATATGAAGGTTTGATCAAAATAACATTTCTAGGGATGGAGGGAGAGTTGGTTTTGGGCAGTTGCATTTTCTGGTGAAAAAAATGTCAGCTGTTAGTATCAATCCTCTGGCCCTCCTAAGGAGAGTCTTGGTTAATAATGCGGTATGTGGGATTAACATAACACTGGAAACTAATCCTTCCCTAATTCTGGTTCTGGCCTTTTTTGTTCCCTAATGTTTTGCAGAGGGAAAGTTTAAGAAATGTGGTACATCGTTTTGCCTATAAAAATGCATACATACTATATATATATATGTGGGCTTTTTCATAGTGAACGTATGTGTCAGGTTTTATGATATTTGTTCCTTTATGGTATTGGCAGACCATCAGGTAGCCATCCAAAATGCCTCATTAATTCACTAGATAATGTGTAGCTTTTCCAAATACTGATCTCATGTTGTTAGAGAAAAATAACAAGACTGTTTTGCTAAATTTATGATGGCTTCCCATGCTTTAAATACCCTTTTCTTTTAAAGCCTATTTACAGAAAATGTGTTGGCACATCCTTGCATTGTTCTACGTCGTCAGTGTCAGGTATGTCTTTTATACTACTACTTCCAGTCAGAGCTCCCGTGTACTGTGATATTTCTGTGTTTTCATACTCTGTAGAGTATAAGGAAGCTTTACAATTCTTAGGGAGACACTGCTCATTAATATGTTTTTATTTGTAGGGTGTAAGTTTTCCATTCTGAAATTTAACTTCTCTTCAACATTCTTACTCATTTTTTGTTTGGGTAGTGGAAAATGAATTACAGTAAGTGTCTCAGAGTCCGTGGAGCAACTTGCAGATCCCCATTTACAAGCAGGATGCTTTGTTTCCAGTATTTTCTGGTTCATGCTTGCTTTATTCTTTACATTTTCAGCATACAAATACTTAAAAGTTCTGCCTGTTTCCCTAAATTTCAGTGAGTTTATTCATATTCTAGTCACTTTAGCTGACCTTTACAGAGATAAATTGCTTATTTTGTAAGTGCTTTTTCATTTAGAGTTGTAACATCTGCAAGTGTGTTTATAAAACTGTGATTATTTATATTTTTAACAGGTCAACTATCATGCTCGGAATTATCATCTCACTCCATTTACTATTGTCAATATTATGTACAGCATCAATAAGACACAGGTCAGTATTTGCTGTCAGGCTGTATCTGAGCAGTGAAGGTTACTATAACACATATGTACATTGACATCTTTAACTCTTTATGTAACTGGTGGTTAAAAACAGGGCCATTGTAAGGGTTTGTTTTTATGGTTGCAGAAATGTTTCAAGAAGATCATTGTAAATTATTTAAATATTTTTTTAAGAGGTATAGTATTTATTGGGGAAGATTTGCAGATGTTAGAAAACAAAAGGTCCCTGAAACTATTTTTTCATCAGGATTCTGAAAAATAAGTAATCCTTATGTGGGTAAAGAGAATCATACAGATTACTACTTCCAAAGATAGTATTGCATGAATTTCCAATTCTGCATGGGAATAGCAATCCTGAAACTCATATCGGAAGACAGTAAGAAAAGACTTTCTGGATTTCTTTCCAATGTGTTTTGAGATCTCGAGCTCATTTTGTCCACAGAAGATGGTGTTAAGTTTATAGTACAGAGTATTAACAGTGAGAAATATGCCTCCAAAGTTGTTGACAACTGTTTTAAATTACTGAAGAACAAAAGTTTCTTCAGAGTTGAAAAGTTAGTTGTCTCCTGAATTTGGTGATAGTGAAGTTTAATGGTAGAATTGTAGTCCTTTGCGGTCTGAATTTTCTGAATTTTTATAAAAATTAGTCAGATTAAAAGATTTCTGATTTTTTTGTTGCATGAATCAAAATATGTTGCATATTTCAAAACACAGGGTCCAAGAGCTCTCTGGAAAGGAATGGGCAGCACTTTCATTGTTCAGGGCATAACCCTGGGAACAGAAGGCATCATCAGTGAATTTACACCTTTGCCAAGGTATTGCATGTTTTTTTTTACTGCTTCTAACAAATTAATCATCAGGTGTTGACTTATATTCAAAGTGTTAGAAATAGAAGTCTGTTTTTTAAAAATTTTACTTGACTAGAACAGTCAGACATTCAATAGGTGTTTTCAGCACAGTGTTGTTGTCTTTGCCAAGACACTGTAATTAATAAATAGCAAAAGACTCTGGGAGGTTTGTAAGTTTTGAATGTCTGCCTACTGGTCTGAGTATAGAAATAACGTAGGAAATTGGTCTTCAATATAACTCCACTGTATTAAAAGAATTCATAAGGTTCTTTTCGTATTTTGGGTTGTATTGTGTGGTACTAGCAAATGCCATGTCTAAAGTAAAAAGTCCTAGTTTCATTAATCTAAATACAGAAAATTTACATGGCTAACGAGCCAGCACTGACATCTTGCTGAACACTTTCACTGTCTTTGATAGGTGAGATAATAGAATGGCCTGTGTTAATAAATGAGGACACATGGTAAATAAGAGTCCATGTGGCTGTCAGCTTTCTCTTCTGTCCTCCTTTACCAACAAGTATATGTACATTGTGCAGCATTCTCATAATAAAGGGGTTACAACTAGAAATAAGTGACTTCATTTAAAGAGATATTCACCATTCTATTTCACTGTGTCCGTCTTCGGCCATAGTAGTTCAGTAATACTTTGTTTTTATTTTCACTTGTGACTCTACCTACTTTTTATGCTGAACTATAACTCCAGGATTATGGTAAAACATTGTGATGTCTTTCTGCTTTCAGATACAAGTCTGATAAAGAATTTTGGTCTGAAGGCTTTTTATCCATGTTTTGTTTTATAATGGTCCAGAGCTAACAGTAGGGACTGACAACTGTAATAATACTTGTTGTCAGTTTTGTTACAGATATTTTAAGAGCAAACAAATTGTGTGAGAGAGTTTATTATATAAAGTAACTAAAACTATATAAAGTAATTAAAAATGGAGGCAGACTGTGAGATACTCAAAAGTTAGGAAAAGATACTTAACAGTTGCAGGGCACACACTCAAGTCAGTAAAATGATAAGACCTGCCTTGGGTAATATATTAGGGAGGCAGGCAAGTAGTTGCCATGAAGACTAGTTAGGTTTGAATGCACCAGCGGGCTTGAGAACTGTGTTAGCTTTTAGAAGAGACAAGTACCTATTTTTCATGTGTGGACAGAGACAATGTACTTAAAGGTAATGGAAACTGACCTAGTTTTAAAGATAAGAAGTACAGTCAGGCTGAATCAACTACTGTTATGATGCATGCACGCATACTAATAAAAGTAAGTCTTTGCAGGTTCTGGCATTTGTCAAAAATATTTCATGTTTAAATTGTGTGGAGTGTGTATTTAAGCTTTTTGGTCAGTTCTGTCTCATATGTAACTGAATTTCCCAGGCATACACTCTCCTCTGAGTGTGACATGTTCTTCTTTTTAAATACTGCTGTAGGGGATGCTTAAGTTCATGAGATGTGATACAATGCTTATATTTTCATAGTTCTGATTTCTGTCCAGTGTGAGCAGGGATTTTCTTCTTGTGGACCAGTTGGTCAGTAGCTTGGAAAGTAATCTGGTGCTGCTGCCAAAAGAAGCAATCCTTTTTGCTAGTACCTGCCCATTCCTTCCTCATTCCTCCCCGGCCTTGTGCCAACACAGTACGCAAACAATCACAAAATGAACTGGACTGGGGAAGTGATCTGGCTAAAATGGTTGTCTTGCACATGCACCACTCCATGCAGTTTTCTACTGGATGCTGTCCCTACCTTTTTGATGGTAGCGTGCATGTTTGGGCTGTCACAAGGGGGTGAAGGTTATTGCTTATAGCAGCAGTGGCAGCAAATCTGATTTAAAAGGTTATTTAACTACATTATCAAGTTCCAAGGGACACAAGGAAGTGAGATGTCAATTCCAATTCTATATCATAATATCATCAAAGAATCCCCCTGTTTTAGGAGAGGGGCCCAGAAATGTGTGTTAACATTTTTGTGGCAAGTTGAATGTGGTTCTGTACTAGACAAACTCATTCCATAATTGTTCTTCCACTGCAGGAATAGTTATACCTAGTGGATTGACAGGTTAGGCTTTCACACATTAGTTTGGCTGGTTTCATTTTCCACATTTTTTTAATTATTATGGCTCATTGGATGTGATCCAAGTGTCTGAAATACGTAATGGTAAATAGTCTTCCTCTTCAGTGACTGATGTGTATTTGGGAAAGTGATACCTACTAGTAACACAGTTCCTCAGAAAGAATAGAGTTTCCTTTCTTGGATTAGAGTTGTTGTAACTACAGCAGTGGGTGAGTGTGATTCCTAGACAAGAATTGAAGCTGAACACTTCATAGTTTGTTACTAAAAATGCATAGCTAGTGTGTCCAACATTTCAGACAGAAATATCTTTATCTCATAGCTAGAGTATTTACTAAATGTATGGTAAATACATTCGGTATTTGAATGTTGTCTTGAGCTAGGTGGGATTACGTTTTCTGTCAAGTGGGGTGTAGTTAACGTTCACTGTTCATATTTTGAAATGTGTAACTAGAAAATACTACTTTAAGGGGATTTTTTTTTTTTAAAGTCACCTTTGTGTTAAATGCATGGGTTTTGTTTTACCAGGATATGCTAAAGATTGGTCATAAGCTGAAAGACTTAAGGCTGTACAGAACTACTATGCATCTTCTAGTCTGACCTATTGTACTTGATTTGATCTTGTCTAACTGTGTCAGAGTGTGATTTAGGTTTTCAGGAAAGAAACAACAACAGGGTAAACATAGCTTCAAAAAACAGGAAAAGCATAACCAAACCAAAACATAATAAAAAAAAATATGTTAATAAAGGAAAACTATTGAGATTTTAAAATAATCCAATATTCCCTGAAAATGGCTTTAAGAGTTTTACATAAGGATTCAAAGTCAATGTGGAATGCTAAAGCCAGTAGCTGTGAGAGCTACAGACACCTTATTAATAACTGAAAGTTTTCTTGATAGAATATCTAACAGGCCAGAATAATTTGAGGAGTTAAGGATGGTGTATTAAATGTGTAGCTGATGTGTCTTTCCACTATGGGAAATCCTGCAATGTAAACCGATAGTAGAACACCAATATGAAAACTGGATGTTGACACCCATTGAAGAAATGCTTGAGAATGATGTGTTATCATCCATGTTACAGTAAATATTTTATTTTTAGGGAGCTTTCACATAAATGGAACCTCAAGCAGATAGGTGGACACCTTCTACTCAAAGGGTGAGTGTAGCATGTGTTATTATCCTATGTCTTATTATCTAAACATTAGTAAAACTACTAAATGCACATTAGTTTAATCTGCAGCTGTGGTTATCTGACAGGGTGCTAATAGTAATTTTCAAATTTTGGGGTTTTTGAACAATCTTGATTGCATACACCACTTTCACAGGTTAGTTTCTCTTACTAGATCCCTGTGTCTGTGTGGAAACTGACTAATTTAAATTATTAGATTCTTTTAGTAATTAAATTATGATATATGAGACACCTGAATCAGTCTGATCATAGTCACTTCAGACTGAAGTTTATCTCAATTTATTGATGTGCATTTTAATAATTGAGTTACAGTTTGTTAACTTTGTCAGGCATGACTTGGTAGATAACTTTATCAACTTTCAGGTGTATGCTTGGCTACAATTATAGTATTGTCATGACCTTAACCCTTATCTTGTTAATTTCTACAGTTTAACACATGTGATAGCAATGCCTTTTTATTCTGCAAGCCTGATTGAAACTGTACAGGTAACTTACATATTTACAACATTTGAAAAGATACTGTTACTCTCTTTATAGTTTAGATCATGTGGAGAAGGCAGCCTTTGGCTTTGGATTCAGGTCTATGATGCAGTAGTTGCATTTGTTTTGCTTAAGGGTGTATGACTTATTAACTGAGATAAAAACTATTTACTATGATGGGTATATTAGTTTTACTATCTTAAGTCTAAATCTAGAATTAGAATGGACATTTAACATAGTTGGAATATATTATCTGTGAAATAAGGACAAGTTACATATATATGTTCTAGCAGATACACTGTAAAGAAATTTTGCTCGTGTTAAGGTTTTAAAACTTGCTAGGCAAGTTGTTATAGGGGAAGGGGTCACTGCAACAACTATAAAGTTTTTCCAGTAATTCAGCTTTGTTCTGCTAAAATACTGAATTCTACTATTTCAGGACTGCTTTCATTCAGTCAGCTTTTTGTTTTTAAATTTTCATCTAGTTCTTCCTTAGCCATAAAAATAAATATTGGGACCTGTCACTTAAGATACAGCTTAACTTGTTCTATAATTGTACAGAGTAACCCATAGCACTGTATTGCAGATTGTCTTTCTGTGAAGAGTTGCATCTCTTCCTGGCGAAAGCAACAGGGTTTAGCTATGCAGAAGTGGTCCAGAGTTATTCTTCCAGTTATCTCTGTATACTGAGTTGCTCTTAATTAACATGTTAGTATATTTGTGTGACTAATGCAACTCTCACTGTAAAATGAACTCTCATGTGGGGTGTGGTGCAGGATAGTCATTCACATCATTCAGTCATCAAAATAATAATTTTCATTCAAAGCATAGACAAGTTGTAAGTACTGTCAGGACTGATTTGGATCCAGCTGTTTAAACCTACAGTTCAACCGCTGGTGTATGTCTACGAAATGGTGCATTTTCTGTGGAGAAGAGGCAAACAAGGCTGACTTCTACAGTTTCTTAGTTTCAGCATGTACTTTAGAGGCAGGTACTCTTAAAGGACAGGATTCTGCTCTGTGCAGAGGATCCAAACTTAAAGAAGCCACAAGGTACTAGGAAGGCTCTTCTGTCTGAACTGGCCATGTTATGGACCAGCAGAACAGGTGAGATAAAATGTCTGTGCATGGGGCCATGTAGATAGACTCCCAACAACAAACTTGCATTCTCTAAAGTTACTCTCTATTTAAGAAACCCTCTTCCTCTCTTCTGTTGAATTGTTTTGAAAATAATGTTCATAAATCCAGCCTGAGTTTATCTCTGAGTTTGTGGAAGCTTTGGGAAGATTTAATTGGTCTCATACTGGGAAGCTGACTTAGGAAACTTATGTCCTGGGGATCGGCTTTACCCTGAGCATGCCATAATCCTGGAACTAGAAACAGTGGTAGAACACTGTTCTTGTTTCTTGAGTTCATAACAGGCCACAGAATGGAATGTTTTATTCAGGTACCTTACTGCTTGTATTTTTGTCTGAAAGAATGTTGTAAGTGGTGTTGGACATGGGAGCATATTTACCAGTAAATGATAAAAGTGAACATGATTTAGAGCCTGTCTGCTGTTTGCAAAATAAGTAATAAAGTTTCTTTGCTAGAAAGCAGCTTAATAGGAAAACAATCAAAAAGCCAAAGCAGCATCTCCCCCAGCCTTTTAGGAAGGTGATCATCTCTGTAAAGCATTGCTTAGGAAAATAATGCCACTGAGATCTGAGCGTATTAGGCTTAGTAGGTTCAGCTGTGTGCAACTGTTTTACTGAATAGGCGTATATATGCTGTATGAAATGTATTCTCTGGTTCCTGGAAACAACATCGTGAGCTTTCTTTTTAAAAACACAACAGAGGTGATGATAGAACTTGTGAAGATTTTATTTATGTTGTATCAATCACTGCGGGGAGGCAGCCTGACTTATCAGGGTTACATTATATTCTTGTGCTGCAAGAGGACAATGATCAATAGCAAACTATAAAAGTTAAAGACTGTGACTTGTTACTAACAGCTTGATTGTCTTAATTCTGATAAAACATACTGTTCAACAGTATTAGTTTGACACACTTGTACAAGTGAATATATTTCATCAAAATGACTGTAAATGGTGGAAATTTGTAGCTGTCACAATACTGTTATTGTCTTTAATGTTTCAGACCACATGGTGGCGTGTTTGACAAAAACAAGCACGGTTTTGAAATGCAGTGACTATAATGATATGGTGGAGAAGAGGATTCAGTAGGGGTTATGATGCTTAACTTGTACTTAAAGTCTGGAACAACGTTATATTCTCAAGCATTTGAACTAGTTTCTCTTCTGCGCAGACTGACCATGCAGTCTTTGCAGGCTGTTAGTCCTTCCCCGGAGTACTGAGGAATGTTCTGGTGGTTTATCCTGGCATGAGGTCAGGACAGCCAGCATGGACTCAAGAGACTTGGGCATTGAGGAGAACTCCCAAATCCTGAATTTTGGATGTAACAGAGATGATAAAACACTGAGTTTGTATAAGCATTAGAAGGGGAAACAATGTCTTTAGCTTAATCGTACAGTCATAGGTGGAGTATAACGAAGTAAATAATTACTAAGTGAATTCTGTATTTTCACTCCATGAACAAAATAACTATCTCTGATTTTCTAAGAGGCAGCATGGTAAAGTGTGCTATTTTAGATGCAAATAATGGGATGGAAGTGTTTGCAGCTGAACCTATTATATTCAAATCAAAAATGATCTATCAACTCAGCTTAGTTATGGAAGTCTTTATTATGCACATTCAAGTTCAAAGACTAGGGTTGTAATCCTTAAAGAAAAGGACTTTTAAATTAGCTAAATATTTCCTGGCATTTTGCTCCAGAAGTAGGCATTTTCAGTATGTGACTGTTTTTTGCAGACTGATACTTTCAGCAGTAGGCTGAAAGTTGATGTTCTTTGGTAGTAACAGAAATAACTGGAATGTATATTAAATAAAGACTCCCTAAGATAGGTTCATTTCTTAAAAGCAAGTTTACTTGAATGCTATCAAGAGTGTTAGACCAAAGAATTCATATCAGTATAGCTGTGTAGATACGATAGCATGGAAAAGTGTAACTCTCTTATAAACTTCAGCAGTGATAAAGTGTCAAAGTGGATGTCAGCTTTGTTATGAAATGGGCAGCACAAGTTGTAACTATTCCTTTGTGCTTGTAGAGTGAAATAATTCGAGATAATCCTGGCATCCTGGACTGTGTGAAAGAAGGAATCGGCAGAGTTGTAGGCATGGGAGTACCCCATAGCAAGCGTCTCCTTCCTCTGATGGTCTTGACGTTTCCAACTGCTCTACATGGAGTTCTTCACTATGTCATCAGTTCCATCGTCCAGAAGCTTGTTTTGTTTGTTCTGAAAAGGGATAATTCCCACAACCTTCCAACTGAGAGCTCCACTTCTGTGCAGAGCATGCTGGATGCATATTTTCCAGAACTTATTGCTAGCTTTGCTGCTAGCCTTTGTGCTGATGTCATGCTTTACCCACTGGAGACAGTTTTACACCGCCTTCATATTCAAGGGACGCGCACTATAATTGACAATACAGACCTGGGCTATGAAGTGCTTCCGATCAATACTCAGTATGAGGGAATGAGAGACTGCATAAATACTATAAAACGGGAAGAAGGAATGCTGGGTTTTTATAAAGGATTTGGAGCTGTTATAGTACAGTATACCTTGCATGTGGCAGTGTTACAGCTTACCAAAATTATTTACTCAACACTGCTTCAAAATGTTTCTTAATCTGTTCAGGTGTGAATACGAAGTTTGAAGAATCCACTCTGTGGTTTCTCCTTACACTGTAAAAGAACTTGTTTTAAAAATGGGGATATAGATTCCTAAGTGTAATTAAAAAAGTACTGTTTAAATTTAAAGTTGTAGACATGAATATATAACATGCAGTCATACAGAAGGGGATCGAATTTCAAATGTGGTTGGAGTGAGGATTTACCTTTCCTCTTACCACCTAGCTGACTTAAGGAATCAATATGAATTCTTAATATCTGCTTTATAAACACAACATCTGGTATTTAATTTGGACTGCTAGTCAGTTCAACGGAATTTATTTTCATAAGCTGTAAGAACTTGCATGTGGGAGTCTGATGGGCTTACTGGTCTAAAAATGTTTTCAACTTCACTTGTAATGGAGCTGTGAGCAAATTAGAAACTGTAAAAGTAACTTAAGTAGACATAAATGTCATAATTTACAGGTACATAGAAGACTTCTTACTTTGCTGCAGTGTGGCAGAAGAAGATGAAGAGGAATCTTCTGCTTTGTACAAAATAACAAAAACATGCGTTTGGGCAAAGTTGCACAGAATGCAAATTTGGCTGTCTTGCAGGTTGTTTGCAAGGCTTACAGTGTGTGAATAAAGCAAATCAGAAACTGATGTGTGCATGTGTAAGTGCCATTTTTAGTCAACCTTCCACTCATAACTTCAGGGGTTAGTTTTACTCTGCTACTTTGTGTAAGAGTAGAATAATCTCACAAATGTATGTAGTATCACTGTTGAAAATGTGTAGAAAGTGTAAGAAATTAATTGGCTATTTCTAGACTTTCTCTTTTAGATCAGAGAGGTATGTACACAATTATCTACTTACTGTTTAGCACTGATGTCCTTCATTTAAAGTCTCTGCTGGATTAGATATTTTGTGGAGCAGAATTAAGTCTGTTTTTGTGCAAGCAAACTGCTGAAATGTACCATTTTTGCCCTCTTCCCCTAGTAAATCAAGACTTTCAGTCTGAAAATGAGTTCTGATCATTTGAAATAACTTAGTCCTTCTTGGTTTCATCAGTAAATATGATGAAATTGGGGGGGAGGTGATTTTTCGAAAAAAAACAAGCATGTGGAGAGTCGCTTTTAAAGTATATGAGAGGCTGCTGCCTTCTTCACGCTTTCATGTGGCAAGTCTATCTTTGTGAATACTGTAAATTAATGTGCATTTTAGTCATTATTCATTGTATAGTAATCACTTATGGAAAGCAGTCATGGCAAAATAATGAAAAGGTGTTGCTGTTCATAAGTTTTGACTTTAAATCATTTGCAGGTCTACTTTGCTATTATTAATCTAACTTTCATGTATTTTAAATGCGTAAGTGTTGAAACAGAAAGTATAGTGACCTTGGGAACTGGCTTTATTTTGAAATATTGTTAATTGCAAATTTAGTGTATAGAATGGAAGCAATGAAATAAAATGAGAATTCACTGTAAATATTTTGAAGTAATTCACTGAAGAGGTGTGTAAAGGAATCCCAATTTGTGTGTTATGTTTTGTTGAATAGACTTCAGAGTGGCTTTTTCAAGTTTCTCAAGGGCAAGAACATGTTGAATTAAACTGCTTGCAAGAAATTGGGCAAAATACTCAATTCCTGGTTTATATTTTTAAATTTTCTATGAGTGTGAAGAGAGCCATATCAGCGAATCATCCAGATTGGAAAGGATCTTGGCAGGTCATCTAGTCCAAATTCCTGCTCTAAGCAGGAACAACATTGACTTCAGACCAGATTGTGCACGCCCTTGTCCAGTCCAGTTTTTAATTCCAACTTTTAACACATAGAAGTGGCCCTTTCAAAGGTGTTAAATTCAACTGAAGCCAACTATTCCATCACAGTTGCCTTGAAGCAGTAACTAAGTGCATGTCAGAGAGCAACGCTTGCAGATCTATCAGTGAAATTGGGCAATAATGTTTTTCTGCGATCAGGCATCTATGTAATGCGTCATATGCATTTTGTCATACAAAATGGAGGATGTGCCTTAATGTACTCTGCAAGAGGTCACATAGTGAGTTTTCAGAACAGCACTAGGTATTGGCCTAGAATATTAACTTGTGTCAAACACCCTTGCTTTCATTCCTGAGAGTTTCAGAGTTCTATTCTATGCCACGATCTCAGATTTGGAACTTTAAACAGGGTGAGAGAGAATGCTTTCAACTTACAGCAACTGTTCTGCAGTGGAAAAGCCATTTGCTTTGGGCTATTCTTTTTTGGTGCTCTTCCCATCAGTTAGAATGAACATGTTTTGATTCTTCATGTACACTCGCTTTCCCTTCCAAAAGAAGTAATACTCTGCTTTGTTCAGAGTTGCTATTTTTGCCCATGCAAAAATGTAAAGGGAAGTCGGGTGAAAAAAATCTTTTTTGACCTTTTAATCAAGTGTGCTGTTAATGTATTTTTGTTTTTCATTTGGATCTTAAATATAGGTGCTCAATTTTTAGCTCATATGAGTGATCAATAGGTGGCTTTAGCAAGGATGTACCACTGAAAACTACAAAACACTGAATTGCTGTAGAAAGTAAGTTTTCAATTTTCTGGAACATGAAAAAATCCTATATACTCCATTCTTCCTGACACAAACTTAGTTTTTTGTATATTGTTTTTCTGATTTGGGGTTTTTTTTTTTATTTATTTATTTTTAAAGAAGAGCTCTGATTTCAAAAAGATAAATGTTACTGAAGACAGACAGAGTTGGTGTAATGTTCCCACCCCATGAAGAATTACTTGGCTTCTTACCCATACCTCTTGAAAAGGCAAGCCTTGATGTGTGATAACTGACAATAGACCAGGCAGGAAACTTTGAGATACGAAGCTGGAAACCATTGCAATTATCTGCCTGTGTTGTTTCACGGACTGCCTTACAGATCAGACTTGACTTTTGGTTGTGTTAGAATAGAGCTTTTAGGTCTAGTGTTGGTAAAGTACTGCGTTCTTCAGCAAGGTTCTGGCTACATTCATTCTTTCTTGGAGATCTACTTTGGGGCATACGTGAGTTGACCTAGTTCTGGGTCCTGTCTGTAGTACTTGAGGTGTGTGTTTTACAGATTTATGTGGAATTTGCAAGACTCAATAGCAAATTATACGTTTTTCTTAGCTCGTCTGAATTTAGAAGCAAGTTCAAAGCAAGTACATAAGCTAATGTCCTTCTTGCTGCTTATTCAATGTGAGATGGTCATTCAGCTGGATACACACCTTCAGCTACAAACATAATGCACAGGGTGTGAATGAGGCCTGTCTCTGCATTAATATGCAAGTTCTTGCTGTGCTCTAAGTTTTTTCTTGTTATAATTCCGGGCTATCAATGGTCATTTTCAGACGACCTCCCCTCCCAATGATATTCAAGGAGAAGAGGTCACACACTAAATTTTTTGACTGAATGGTTGATGCGAAGAGATTTGAGAGCAGCATATAACAGCAGCATTCCCTCACTTGTACGGGAAGAGAGGTGGTAGCAAAATGTGAATAAACCATTTGTCTAGTTTTCTCTTAGAAGATGTAATTCATATCTCCAGCGGGGGCAAAAGAAGCTAAGATCTTTATTTAATCAAGAACTGGTGGCATCTGTGTTTTAAAAGCAAATCTGATCTTGAGGAGTTGGATAAAACTGTATTTTCATATATTTTTTGATGGAATAAAGATCATTTGCTCTCTGCCTTCGGCACTCCAGCCTCTTCACAGACAGTTTGGCAAATTGTGAACAATATTTGAGGGTGGGAAAGAAGCAATATTGAAAATGGAATGTAGAAATTGGCCAAAAATGCAGATAAACAACAATCAACAATTAGTGTTCTCAATTGCAACAAATCAATAAAACAAAGCAGAAATGTCTAAATGTTAGTATTTATGGAGGGTTTCATCTGGAAGTATATTTCTGTCTATCTGGTGTTTTTAAAGATAAGTTAAAATCACAAAATATTTTAAGCCAAACATATCCCTCTTTTCCCTGATACTTGGAAACTGACTCAACTGAAAAGCCAGCTATTCTTTCAACCTTTTCAATGGGGGGAAAAAAGCCACCTACATCTTCCCTTCAAATCATGGCACCCTTTCAGCAGATATAAATACTACCATGCAGCAGTCTAATACTGCAGTTATAGATTACTTTTATTATTATTATTCAAACTGCTAATGAGTTGGCTGCAGTACACATTGCCTGTGGCAGCTTGATCTGGGTGAGATATTGCATCACTCTGCTCTTGTTTTCAAAGTGTAGGGACAGAATGCGACTTGCGCCCACCAAAGTAATAAAGTCAGAAGGAGTGGCAGACCTGTGACCTGAAATTCTGAATCTTGCTCTTATTTCACAGCCTTAAGCTTGGCACGAAGGCAAGTCCAGAACGAAAGGACTTGTTGGACAGGACTTAGCTGTGTTCTGCATAGGCGATGCATGTCTTTGGCCAGACTGAATTTCTAGAGGCAACAGGCATATAAATTGGCATTCTTGATTCTCGGTTTTAGGGTACCCCAGAAATGAAAAACAGTAGATTTGCTTTTACTGCAACTGTGAGTATAACTCATTGAAGTTTTTGATCCCTGAAATGGAATCCTGAATTAATGCATGTAATATTTGAGCCTTCAAGCACGTTGTGTAGGAAGAAGTACCGATATGCAGTTGCCTTGATTCCCAGCTCCTAGCTGGTATCAGCTCTATTCAGTACCATTCAAACTGGGTGTGACACCCCGGATGCCCATACAGACCAGTGATGTGTTTTATGGTCTTTACAGGTATCAGCCTAAACCTGTTGAAAAATGCAAGCACAGGCAGGATTTTCAGAGACTCTTACCTATGGCCTAACTTTGTGTATGTAAAGTGAGGCAGAAGAAAAAAACAGATGAAGGCAATGGGAACGAGGATTCCTGAAACTAAGTATGTGCTTACCAACGTGAGCGCCTTCTTGAAGTGTGTGTCACTTTAAGAGCTATTTCAGCACAATGGAGGGAAGGAGACGACTTCTTATGTAGCTACCTGTGTTTCAGGAGCTTAGAAATGCCCACAGTGTTTTCTTTCAAGGGTAGGTTTTTTTTTCTGCCCATTGCAAGCAGAAAAAAAGCTGGCAAAAGGCTGCTGTGATGCAGGTAACTGTTGCGTAACCATTCTGACATGTTTTTAAATGTTCTAAATTACATTAATATTGGCTAATTTTTTTTTTAATAAAAAGCAGCTACTTATCACCTTTATAAAGCCTGTTTTTACCAAGAAAATGAATGTCATGTCCTCTTTGACCATTTAATTTCATTGATTTGCCAACCTAATGTATCCTGTAGAAACTCACTTGTGTATTTTTCCCTCTAATACTCTCGTGTCTGATATGTACTCTCTAATAATGGACTTTCCTCAACATAACACCCTTCAATCTTCATTAAAAGACCACTGTTGAAAAATGGTTCCAATTACTCCATAAAAGGGAAAATAATTGTGTATTTAATTACAGTTTCAACATTTTCCTTAATAGAAATGCTGAACAGATTTTAGGTCACAAAGGAAACATTCTGCTGAAATGTAATGAGTTAAAAATTTTTTAACTTCCTGAAATGGTCTGTGTGAGCTTGTTCTATTAATAAATACAGTATAAGTCTGTACAAACCCTGCATTTCCTTCCTTGTCCCTCCTACACACTCTCTGTAGCCAGGTATTTTGGGCTTGTGTTCTCCATGCAGCATACACGTAGTAATTCGTCGTTAATGATGTGATACCTGTTCTTTTCCATAGAAATCACCTTTGTTTCCTTTCTCCATGGAAGTGTGCAGGATGACTTGGTATGGGGCTTGTGTGTACCATGGCTTGGTGTAGTATTTTTGTCAACAGCTTGAATTTTTAGGGAAAAAATTGAAGGTCTAATTTTGATCCTTACAATTAAGATCCCGGGAAAATGCCTGTATAGTAAGCCTCAGGTTTATCGAACTACTCCTGACTTCAACTCTGTCTTCTTTCTTCCTACCTGATAGGAGACACCTTCCACAAAGTAGAGTTTCTCCTCTTTTTTTCTAGAGTTCCTCTTTTACGTTCTGCCTGGCTTTCTACACCTTTTCTCTGCCTCTTTACAGAATAGCTTGTCTACCCTTTCTTTAGTTGTTCCACCTTCTTCTCGCCTGTCTTTTCTTTCTCCTTGGTTTTTGTATCTGCCTTTTCTGTCTTTGTCCTTTATGTTTCTCGAGTGAAGTCGCCAGCTCCTGCTATCTCCTCTTCTGTGTTTCCTTTGCTGAAGGTCACTCTGGGTATTCAGCACTGTGCATAATGCTGCCCATTGCATGCTATAGAGTATTTGCCAAAATCTATGTCCTGAAGATACAAATTAAACTTTACATTAAGACTGTGATTTATACTCTGCATTGGTGAATTCACAGGGTGATGAATCTTCCCTTAGTGCTTCAGATAGATGAGACTGAAAGTCTCATAACTCCGTCAGTCTGAAATGTTCTGTTGGATGTTCTTGTTATATTACTAGATATGTTAGAACTCTTACAGAAAAATATGTGGAAATATAGTGACAGTGCAGGAATAGGTATGCAATGTTGAAACATGAAAAGTTTATTTCTCATTCTTTGTGGGTTTTGAGGCAATTTTCAGAAGGTGCCTAACTTTCTGTATTTACGGTGTTTGTCTGCAATGATTTTTACTTTAATATCTGAAGCAGAAGAACTGCTTATTAGGAAAGGAATTAGCATTCCAAGAACTGGTGTATAACCATCACAGGAACAGATTCACACCTGGGATTATAAAAATCTGGCTGTGGCATAGAAATATTTGCTGTGCTCTCAGTGATGAAGATAAAAGTTCTCATTTGCCAGGACTTACTGCACTTGGATTTTACTTCTAAGTTCAACAGAAGGATAAGCAGTTACTTTTTCTGTGACTGCACCCGTGAAAAACAAGCATGTGGTTGAGAGGAGCTGGAAAGCTAAGTATTTTTTTGGTCCCTGGGTGCTTTTTTGGTCTGTGTGACTTTATCGCAGGGGCATCTTTGTTAATGATTTTGTTTAGTACAGAGGCTCTTTTGGTTTACTGCTGCTTGCAGTCTGGTCACAGGTGGCTTGTGTTTTTGGCTTTGCTGGGGCAGTGTTTTCTGTCCTACATGTCCATTTCTCTTTTTCCCACTGGAGTTCTGGCTTAGCACCTTGCAGCTGGCTGCTCTTCAAGCACCAGAAGCAATGTCTCGCCATTAATAGGGCACTGCATCCAGGCTAAATCACCGCTGGAGAATTACCAGGAGGGGTATAATACTATAATCAAATTGGCTAACCAGGCCAAGCAGAGCAACGTCATAAAGCTGCTACACTGATAATTTTGGAGCAACTCTGTTTCTGGTTAATTATGGAATGACTGGTGGTAATTAGATTTAAAAGTAATGTAGCCTTGGTGATTGATTACATAACAAATTATCAATGCTGAAATTGAGGAATGCAGAATACATTTTGAGAAAAAAAAAACGGTGTATTTATGCAACAACTGTACAACAGGGTGATTTTGCATTGTGGGAGAAAGAATGTTGCATTGCTCAGGTACCTCCTGCTCTGCCTTGTGGCATTAATGTGAGGTTGTTTTCTTTTCATCCAGTACTTGCATGGTACTGCTTGCTCACTTCTCTATATATGCATACATCTTCCTAAATCCACTCCTCTTCCACTATCATTTGTTCTGGTCCTGTGGATTATATGGATTTGGATATTTGAAACAAGTAAGACAGTAGTTTGAAAACAGCACAGCTGTAATTTCTTTGACAAACCTGCTGAGGTGGTTCAAAACATCACTGACTTTTCAAGATGTTCATAAAATCCACTAATTAGTTGCGATGTGAAAAAAAAACAGTAGAATGCCTGGTTTCCATTTAGATTTTTAACAACACCCCCCCCCAAAAAAAAAAAAGCAGAAAGCCCTTATTGTGACACATGACTTGAAATAGGTTTTTACTTGCACAAACACACACACCCCAATCTTTGATGTTTCCTGGGCTTCACGGTGAATGCCCAAAGACAATAAAGGCTAAATTAAGATCTCCAGAAATAGAACGGTAACATTAAAAAAGAAAAAAAATTCTCCACTGAAGAATGGTGGGTACATGCACATCATGAAGATTTGGAAATAGTATTATTTGTCAATCTTTTGAGCCTCTGTGTCTTATAGCAAAGTAGCTAAACCATTATATCAAGGTCTGGCAAGACTTGTTTAGACTTCAGGTTTAACAGAAATGCCTGGAAAACTTAGTATGTATTGATAGCGTAGCATTCCTTGGTGGGTTGACCTTGGCTGGCTGCCAGGTGCCCTCCCAGCCGCTGTCTCATTCCCCCTTCTCAACAGGATCAGTGGAAGAAAAATATGACAAAAGTCTCATGGGTCAAGATAAGGACAGGGAGATCGCTCACCAATTACTGTCATGGGCAAAACAGACTCGACTTGGGGAAATTAATTTAGTTTATTGCCAATTAAACAGAGCAGGATAATGAGAAATAAGAACAAATCTTAAAACATCGTTCTCCCACACCCCTCTTCTCTTCTTGGGCTCAACTTCACTCCCAATTTCTCTACCTCCTCGCCCTGAGCAGTGCAGAGGGACAGGGAATGGGGCCTGTGGTCAGTTCATCACGCATTGTCTCTGCCACTCCTTCCTCCTCACTCTCTTCCCCTGCTCCAGCGTGGGGTCCCTCCCATGGGAAGACAGTCCTTCATTAAATTCTCCAACGTGGGTCCTTCTCATGAGCTGCAGTTCTTCAAGAGCTGCTCCCGCATGGGACCTTTCCACAGAGTACAGTCCTTCAGGAATGGACTGCTCCAGAGTGGGTCCGCAACAGGGTCACAGGTCCTGCCAGAAAACTTGTTCCTGCATGGGCTGCTCTCCACGGGCTGCAGCTCCTGCCAGGAGCCTGCTCCAGTGTAGGTTCTCCTCAGAGTCACAGCTTCTGTCACGGTACCACCATCCACTCCAGTGTGTGGTCCTCCACAGGCTGCATTTTGGATATGTGCTCTACTGCTGTCCTCCGTGGGCTCCAGAGGGACAACCTGTGTCACCATGGTCTTCACCACAATGTCCAACAAAGGCAGTGTTCTCATATTCATTCTTACCTTTAGCCTGGGTTATGCCCAAAATTTCTTTGCAGATGCAAACTATGTGTGGTGATCAGTTGTAGAGTCAACAGCTGTGTTTATGCACAGCCCTGCTTAGGGCCCTGCAAAAGCTGCCACTTGAACCAGGTGCCAAATTTCCTATCAGAGATACTGAAATTGAGGTTAGAGTTGTCAAACTGTGACTCGGATTGACTTTTTCTGGGAAAATCCTGACTGCTTTAGGAAATTGTGGTCTGCTATTATGATCTCTGATTCCTAGAGATGGTGCTGTTGGTGCTGATACCATGGGCTTTCTTTAACAGATAAAAGAGTGAGTTCAGACCATAGGCTGTGAGGTGTGAGGTAAGTAAATCCATTGGAGGTTTTTCTGGTTAATCCTTTTGCATCTCAAAGTGCAAAAACTCTTCAAAATGACCACTGATGAACTGGATACTCAGCTGCTTTATAGGGATGTTACCTGGATCTACCTGTCTGCTCAAACTGCATCTCATGTCCCTCCTTTTTAGTCCCTTATGCAAAATTTGACTTCTCCTGCATGTCAGGACTAGCTCCAAATTTCACAAGGGAGTAGGCAGTATTGTCAGTGGTGACTTTCACAGTGAAGTGAAGAGCAAGGATGAATTTGCAAGAAGCTGTGTTGTGGTCATCATTTAGATGGTCTCTAAATTTGCTCCCAGCTGCTTGGAGAGAGTGTGTCTGAAGGGACACTTCACTACTTGTAGTGACAGCTTCCTTCTGTGTCCTTGTTTACTTTATTATCCTGAAAGTAACTTCCAAAAGGAGTTTGAGGCAACTGTTTTGCAATGCTAGTCTGTTGCAGTCAGCTGAGCAGGTAGTTTCATTTTCTTCTTATTGATATGCCACTTTTTGCACAACTGCACCAGCATCAGATCTGAGCTATGAGCACCATTCCTTACAGCCATACATCTCCTTGTAATGACCCTCTGCATCAGGAGGCATCCAGGATCCAGCAATCACTTGACCACGACCCCAAGGAAATCAGCGTATGCTCATCTCCATCCAAAACAGGTACATTTTCCAGCATAAAACAATTTCTGACCTATCAACGTATCTTCAAACATACGTTCACTGGGGCTTTGCCTTTTCCCCACTAAGCGTAGCCATAAACAAAACACTAGCTAGACAGATGCCAACTCAAAAGTTTTGAAATAAGTGGGGGCAGGATGGAAGCTTCGTTTTTTTGTTCCTTTTTTATACCTAGCACCTTGACCAAATCTGTGGGCAGTACACTAAATAGGTAACGTGCTGATGGTATGTACAGTACTCATACTAAAGCAGGGATAGGCAGCCAAGTATTTATAGCCATGGCTTGCTGTAGAATGAGTAAGAACTGCTGCAACAAGGACAGTCCTGGGGAAGGACTATTTTGTTGCTCTGGAAACATGGTTGGAGTCAACAGCTAGCTGGAGAGCAGAGCTGCCAGCGCTCGTGTGGGAGGGAGACACTGACACAAGAAACAGAAAAGAAAGATTTGTGTAGGTCCTTCTTTACCATCGTAAGGAGCAGCAGCTGGTCAATGATCTGGAGTTCACAGAATTTTTCCACAATGGGTGATTGTCTGGTGCCAAGAGGAATACTCACTGCCTGGCAGGTAATGTGTAGCATTTGTTATTTACTCTTTCAGTAGAGAAAAAAGTGGCTCTGAAATTTTTTTTTCTTTATTTCTTTTTGGTGGAGAGTGAGAGGCAGGTTGTGGGATGTCCCAAATGAAGTATCAGTATGATGGTCATATGATAGGCCAGATTAATGATTCAAATTTTTATCTTTCCACTCTTGTTGTTATGGAAAATACTGTTCTATATGTCTGGACAAGACATTGTGAAAAAAATCAAACTGGTAACTCCTGCACTCTTCTTAGCCCTCTTTCCTTCCAGCCCAGTGCAAGCGTTAATCTTTTCTTTGCATGTCATTTCCCAAATAAGTAAGGAACAGCACCAGTCTATACCTATAATCAGGTGGGTCCTTCCTACTTTTCCTGAAAAACAGCTCTAACACTGTCCTTAGCACAACTACATGCTTCTTGGCACAGGAATAGGCAATATGGCTGTCTTCTATACTGATATTATACAGCCACTGTCTTTTATCTGTGTGAGGGCATCATTTAATCACTGCTACAACGGGAACCTGCCTTCTAGCTTTCTGCGTGGTGACACTGCAACCCATCAACTGGCAGTCTCTGAGAAACCTACGCTGACAATTTCTTCCAGAGATTGTGATGGATTAGGCTTTGTCGCTAAGTGATTCATAAAATTTGCGAAAGCCAAGACCCCTAACTCTTCTCTTTACTAGGGTTTTTACTGATTTTTCCAGAATAGATGTCACCCTTACTGATTTGTAGATTCCTGGATGACTCCATAAAGGACTCTTGAAAAAAACGAAAGTGTCACATTTGCCGCTTTCTAATCTTTAGGTACCAAAAAAATTTTTTGAGTGGTGGTGTACCGAAGCCACTGAATTCAACTATTTCATTGCTTGAGTTTCTTTAAAGCTCTTGGGGTTAACAGTGTGGCGGTTGTTGCTGTTTATTTTGTCTGCTTTTTCTGTAAGCTCGTATATTGCTGCCTCAGTTTGAGATAGCACTTCTGATATATCCCCCCACAGAGAAGAGTTTCTTTCTGAAAATGCTGCAAACCCTTCCACTGTGAATACATACAAAGAAAACTTATCTGTCTTCTGATAAGACCATGTTTCCTGCTACCCGTTTTACATCGTGAAGATCTGTTGGTGTTCTACATGCTCTGACAGGCTTCCTATTCCAAGTGTATTTAGGTATTGGCCGAATATTGGTTTCTTAAGACCCTTCTGAAATATTTCTCTATCTCCCTAGCCCACCATATTGTTTTTTTCACATTTCTTCTATTTCTGTTTACAATGCCACCTATTCTTGTTTGAAATGGAACTAGAGTTCTTCAAAAGGTGGTTTTTAACAATTGCCTTTATTTTTTCTATGCCATTTGGTCACATTGTCTTTTGTCCATTCATCAAGTTTTTCTTTCTTTTTAGCATGTTGTTTTCTGTGCTTCTTTCCTGGGGACAAGCAGTCATTGATTGTGTTTAAAAATTATCTCTTGACATCTTGCCCAGTGGTGATGTTCGCCTATAAATTGGGGGTGGCTGTGTTAATCTCTTTCCCATTTTCTGCCATGTAGCTTTCCTGGTCTTCCTTAGCACATCAACATCAGTGTAGTATCCCGGAGTGCCAGTTACTAACATACAACCCAGTGTTCTGCTGAGGCCAAGAACCTCAGTCCATTGGGTTTCCACGTTACTCATTGGCATAAACAGGCTTCTAATCCCACTTGATCTGCTTGTCCTTTACCCAGAACACTACACTTGCATTTTCAGTCTTTCCTGCACACTTTATATCCCCAGTCCCACAATACCCCATCTACTGTCTTTAAATTTCTGGTATGATAGGTATGTTGGTGTCCTTATTACAAGTCAGTCATTCCAGGTCCCCCACTTTATGTCTTAGACTGCTGGCACTCATGTGGAACTCCATTTATTCTGATCCCTCATTTTCTTATCTGTGCCTTGTTTAGATGGCCATTACCTGGGTAGCAGAATTCCCGTGGCAGCTCCCGTAGTGCATGCCTCCTGCCGAAAGGGGTTCTCTTCTACATCTTCCCTACCCTTCATTTCAAAAAGTCATATCTAGCTGTCATCCCTTTTAAATGAAAAAGTGGACAAAAACTTCTCTATGTGCCCACAAATATGTTTATTTTTCAGAAAAAATTATAGCAGTGGGGTATCAAGGGCTTAAATGAACAGGAAAGTTTCCATGGAGTAAGCAAAGGACTGGGTCTTTATTTCATGAAAGTCAAATACATTAAAAGCCTGGAGACATGAAATGGTTGCTGTGAGGAATAGTGGGATCTCATGCTCTCATTCCCACCGTGCACTGGAGAGACACAGATTAAAGAACAGCAGTTGGCAGAGAGCAGTAATCAAACTGTACCTTCATTATCATCGGTGAAATTTGCATTTTCTGCACTATGTGTGTACAATGCCATATTCTTATTGTAACTATACATGCCATTTTTGTAATTACTTCATAGTCCTGAGGCAATCCATGAACATGCACATGAAGACGATGAGATTGAAGGATAGAATATCCATGAAATAATATGTCAAAATGTCAAGATGGGTCCCTGTAGACACCAATTTATAACTTTTCTTTAGAGTTTTTTAATACCTTACAATAAATAGAATCAATTAGTAATGAATAAGTAAGAGATGCTCACATCTCTGAATTTTATACGGAGTTTCTGGCCCATGCACTGGCAAAGCATACTGCTTGCAAGAACTGCTTAGTCAAAACACATAGAAATGACTTGCAACAGGAGGTTTTGAAAGAAAACCCACCAATAACTACTAGAAACTCTGCAAGTTTCATTCATTTTTAAAAGTACATTTAAAAAAAACCATCTTTCTAATTTGTCAGAGTCATTCTGTTTGGTTCTATTTGACTGTGTTGTCTGACTTGGACAACATAGTCCAAGATTTTTAGGAGAAAACTTTTATGAGATAACTTCTTTCTAGCTTAGAAAAGCAAATAACTCAGTAGTGTGTTAAACTATAATTAAATTATTTTAATGTTCCTAAATAAGCTGATGAAAAAATTAATATGGCAAATAGTTAGTAGTGAATGTGATTTTATGAGTTTCTTACGTAGTGAAGGAATCATATGATTCCTTAGGCAAAATTTTAAATGTAGATGCCACAGAAATCATCAAAAATGTAGGGGGAAAAAAAAAGTTGCCTAAGAGCAACTATTCATCCCTTTTACAAGACAGGAACAGTGCCATGCTGGTTAGACCTTGGGGGTAAGAATAAGTAACAAAGAGACCGTAAGCCCAACTGCAGCACCAAGGCAAATACAGGGAACCCATCAGTGTGTTAGCAAGAGCATAAAGCTGGGAGGTTGAATACATCTTGCACGTTGTTTCATGTTTAACCTTGTCAGCTTGATGGTGAGAGACTTACAAGACTTTGTGTGTTGAATGGGTCTGCTAAAAGATTAAAATGTGACAGTCATCACCCAGAAATCTCAAAAAGAAAAAAAAGAGAGCTTTCTAACATATGATGGCTCTTTAACCAGCCAGAAATATTAATTGTGTGACCCAGAGCCTACAGACTGCAGCTGGACAACTTTTCTTCCAAGAATCAGGATCAGTAATTAGTGTTCTGTGATGCAGACATGAATTTTATGCTCTATGAAATCTTTATGTGAAGGCTGGTTACTTTTCAGAAAGACATGTTGTCTCTGAAATTTAGTTTAAGGGCCAGAAGCATGATATATGATCAAGAGTGCTTCTGATAACCATGTGAGGAGAAAGGGAGGGGAGGGGAGGAGGAGAGGAGAGGAGAGGAGAGGAGAGGAGAGGAGAGGAGAGGAGAGGGGAGGAGGGGAGAGGAGAGGAGGGGAGGGGAGAGAAGAACAGAGGGGACGA
>VUYV01000030.1:33166-50551 GCA_008711295.1 Anarhynchus alexandrinus
GAGAACCCCACATGTCCTTTGACTGGATCCCAGGGAGAAGAGATCAGCACCTCCCTCTCCCTTTCCCTTCCTCAGGAAGCTGTAGAGAGCAATGAGGTTGCCCCTCAAACTCCTTTTCTCCAAACAAGACAAGCCCAAACTCCACAGCCGGTCCTCACAGGACATCCCTTTCAGCCCTTCCACCAGCTTTGTTGCCATCCTCTGGATGCATTCAAGGACCTTCACATCCTTCTTACGTTGTGGGGCCCAGAACTGCACACAGTATTCAAGGTGAGGCCACACCAATGCTAAATACAGCGGGATAATCCCCTCTTTTGACCGGCTGACTGTGCTGTGTTTGATGCACCCCAGAATGGGGTTTGCCCTCTCAGCTGCCAGGGCACACTGCTGACTCCTATTGAGCCTGCTGTCAGCCAGCACCCCCAGATTCCTTTCTGCAGGGCTGCTCTGCAGCCGCTCCTGTCCTAATTTATACTTGTGTCTGGTGTTACTCCATCCCAGGTGCAGAGTCTAGCATTTGTTCTTGTTGAATTTCACACCACTGGTGATTGCCTGATGTTCCACTCTATCCAGATCTCTCTGCAAGGCCCCTTGTCCCTTGAGAGAATCAACAGCACCTCCCAGTTTAGTATCACAGCAAACTTGATAATGGTGCGTTCATCTCCTGCATCCAGATCATTGATAAAAATATTGAGAGGTAAAACTAGGTTCATAAATCTGTCCTTCTGACAGCTTTGTACACAAGTTATATTAATCATCCTCCCATGTGTTCTTTTCAGGAGTCTGAGTCAAAACTTACACAAATTGTGATTTTTTCCCTACTGATGTCACTGATGATACTTTTGGATCAGGGTCTAGGAAGAGAACATGTTAAGGAAAGATGAAAGAACTAAAAGGTTAAGAAAATATAGAAAATATTTAACCTTTTCTTTCAAAGATCTACAGCCTTTGTCTAAAGGTTTATGTGAGCCAGGGTGCAGCTGTTTCTCTCTCTCTCTTCCCCTCATCCCCTCCTCCCACGTTGCACTTGCATGAAGTAATTGCAGTAGCACCTAAGCATCTTTGCTTTCAGGCTTGCTAAATCCTTTGTCTCCAAGATCTCTACTGAGAAGCTTTGTTTCCTTGAAGTAACATACCTTCCTAGTTATTCAAGAAAGAAATCACAATGTTTATGGTGTGAATGGGGTTTTGGATCAAACACCAAGTATAAGCCATGCAAATTCACTTCGAAAAGTGAATGCTCTGCATGCCCACTGTTATGAACAACACTAAAAATTATCCCATGTGAGAACAGTAAAATGTAAACAGTTCAAGTAGTGGAAGGCAATTCAGCGTTTGATGTTCTATTTCAATAACTTGTACAACACTGTTTCAACACTACAAGAGGTTATTTTTACAATAACACGTCATCTAGTAAAGTAGTATTATTATGTAGGATTTATCTGAAGTGGCTGCACCTATTAGTTCAGCAATCTGTTATGAAAACCCTCTAAATAAACCTTGCAGCTTTTGTTGAAGTGTAGGAGAATTACAATTTGTGGGATTTCTTCAGAGATATTTTGATACCTTCTCTTTAATTAAAGCTTCTCATGAAGTCATTATGTGCCATTTAGAAGACACTTCTTGTCAGCATTACATGTTTGTGCTTGTGGTGTCTAACTGAGCCTGATCTGTTTTCTGTGTGAATTGTGAGATCAATGTAAATTCAGAAAACTGGGGTAATGTAAGACTCAGAAGCAAGAAAAGTGACTTAAATATTGGGGGACACTTAAACGTTTAAATGTGGATGCCAACCAGTTGCAAACATCAATTGCATGGCTGGGTGTGGGAAATGAATCACAGATACTTACCTACAGTCTCTGTAGTATAATTCAGGGAGATGAGTTTGTTTTGAAGGTCCTGGTACAGTTAAAGCACCACAGCTCCCATCCTCTAGTTATTGGAGTATATGATTCTATTGCTACAGAAGTGTTAGCACCACTTGAGCCTCACCCTGCGAAGAATAGACTGTGCTGGTGTAGCTGCAGCATTTCTGAGAGTTGCACCTCTACGATTGCAAAACTCCCCTGCCTGCCACTGCAATGTTTTTACGACAAATCTTACACTGTGTGACTCTCTTCCCAGACTACTGTTAAACATCACTACAGCACTGAATTACAGAAGCAGCATGGTCATGAGGTCCCCAACCCATTCCCTTTGCCCCAGGACAGGATCACAGAGAGCTATCATTCAAGATGTGTTTCTTAACGACCTCCGGTGGTGGTGGAGGTGCTGTTGTCCTCCCCAGGCAGCCTCCTCTGACCTCCCACACCTGGCTGCTTCTGCAAGGACCTTCTGAAGTCTGACCCTGAGGTCCCTCCTGGGACTGCAGCCCAGCGCTTGCCCCCTGCCTGTGGACATCGTGTTTCAGCTGCCTTTCACAGAAGGCAGTTCTTCTGTCCCACCTTCCTCTCTGCAAGGACGGACAACCTTTCCTCGTGTGTGCTTTTTTTTGCCTTATTTGATTGGTTTTATTATTCCTCTCTGGTTGACTTCTAGATTTTTTTCTTAAGAATTTGGAACAATTTAAGTGTAATTCCAAGTGGCATATGTTATGCAATAAAAAAGCATAATATGAGTTTATACAGGATAAATAAGGCACAGTTGGTAAGAAATAAATTTAGTATTCTACTCTTTTGGCTGATAGCCTTGCCATCTGCCAATGTTAATCATCAGCTTCTGCCCATAAACAATCTTTAGATTAATTGCTGAGGAGCTGACAACAAACACACTTCCCAATCGCATGGTGTGTCACACAGGCAACATGAAGTTTTCTTTTGGCATTCATAACATAGCTGTTTGGTTATTTTGGGAAAGCTTTTGTAATTGTTTTGAATTGCAACATCACAGATATTGAGCCAGAGCTTCAGAAGCCCTTTTCTGTTCTAACATTTCAACCATTCCTAATATGTTCTATTTGCTTACATTACTTTCGGTGATTTTGAAGAACTGAAAGGAAAAAAAGTCACAAAATTCGCAGCCCAAACTATGCAGCTATGAGAAATCATTTATTATATAAAGTATGTTCACGTGCGCCTTTTCAAGTGCACAGATAGTCCTTCTGGAAAAACTCTCATTGTAAAAAGATATAAGAACTAAGAAAATTTTGCATCTTAATTATTCCCTAAAGACTTGTTTCTTCTTTAGACTGAAACTACTGGCAACATAGCCAGTCTTTAAAGAACTCATTTATAATTAAGACCCATTATGGCTAAAATTTGAAATAACCCACTCAAAGAAAGAAGAGGAACAATTGAGATGGTGACATCTATGGAGAATTTTATTTGCTAGTTTATATTTTTAGTAATACTAAAACAGAAATAGGTTTATCTTTGTTTGGTTAAAGTTTCCGGCAAAATGAAATCTGACAGAAGAAGTTATTCTAAGAAATGTGGCAGGGGAGAGCTCTATTCAAGAGCAAGAAAAGCTGGAAGCAAACTTGCAAAGTGTCTGCTGGAATTCTCCAAAGGCAAGGCTGAAACCAGGAATTTTCCAAATGAAACAAAGACACAAATTTACCTGAAACAGAGCAAATATTAATAGAGTCATGCACCTCTCCAGCTTCCGATGTCTTTGAGAAAAGATTGTTTCAGGTAGTTCATGTAATTTTGCAGAAAGCATTCTGGAATTGCAGTCTGTTCTTGGTGATTACTCAGAATTTTAATTATGAAAGAATGCTGATGCTAATTCAATATGAATTAAATTAATTAATCAAGATTACTTTTAAAAGACTCTCCTATGTACAGAGTAAGTTCTCATCATCTGGGTCTCATTTTATATCCCATGCTAGATTCAAATGCTCTGCGTATGTTTAGATCTATAAGTTGTGACCAGATGGAAACAGAAGTTTAAGACAGACATCATTTTTCTTCTATACAAGGAATCTGACTGTTTTGCTAAAGTCTGTTTTGTTAATGAATTAGTAAGGCCACTTCTGAGACACTTTCAAAATGATTGCTACAAAAGCTGATAAAAATTGTACTTCAGGTATATTTTTTTAGATTACAATGTCTCTTTTTCACTAGAAGTAATTTCTTACTTTTTCCTGATTTTATTATTGTATCATCATGGAAGTCTTTCTAATGAAAAACCTACTTGCCACAAAAATATATATTAAATAAATAGATATATGTTAAAAACAATATTAAAATACAAAATTAATTAATAATTAATAGACACATGTATAAATATATATTTAAAGACTGCCAGGGTTTTGTATCTGGTGGGTTTAGGCTGACATATTCTTCGAGGGAAACAACAAAGGACAAAACTTCAATTCTGAACACTTGACAGGCAGGAATTTTATCACCGAGGAAATCCTTTGTCTGTTTAAATGTTAGCATTTTGTCATCTAACCTTGCCCCCAAGTCTAAGCATTTTGAAATTTGTAAGAGCGAGGCTTTCCCTGCCTGTGCAGCGCCAAACAGCAAGAAGAAAAGCCACAGGAATGTACCTTTTAGAGCTCACTCCTAAAGACTCTGCATAAAAACACACTACAAGGAGAGCAGCTTTGTACTCAGCATCCAACTTGCGACCTTCTGAAAATCATTGCAATTGCACACACACGAGAAGTGGGACCAACAAGATAAGTGCATGACTAGCACTAAGCATTTTGTGGCTGCTTCTGCAGGAACTGCAAGGTCTGCTGTGCTCGGGGTCTGTTTTGGCAGATGATACGGAAGCAGCACTTTGCTGAAGCTAGAGGAAGTCTTAGTACAGTTATGGTAATTCTTGTGAGACCTTTTGTAACCAACCACAAAATAAAGTCAATAATGCTGTAGACCAGTTGTGTGGGACTTCAATGCATGATCAAGCTGTAGTTCTTGAGGGACTGGAAGTCAGCCACTGAGTAAATACATTAGGACTTGGAATTATTCAACACCAGCAGAAATCTGTGGGTGGGATCCAGCAAACGGGAATAAAACAAGGAGTAGGTTAAGTGGACACCTGCACATTGGATGTTTACAGCAAAAAGTTAAAAAAAAAAATTGCAATGTGGCAAAAAATAAAAGCATCTTAGTCAGTGATCTTTACCATCTGGTAGGGTTACAAGTTTTAGCTTTGTGTTGGGTTGACCTTGGCTGGTCACCAGGTCCTCACCAAGACACTATCTCACTCCCACTCCTCAACAGGATCAGTGGGAGAAAAATATGACAGAAATCTCATGGGTCAAGATAAGGACAAAGAGATCTCTTACCAGTTACTGTCAAGGGCAAAACAGACTCAACTTAGAGAAATCAATTTATTGCTAATTAAATAGAGCAGGAGAATGAGAAATAAGAACAAATCTAGAAAACACCTCCTCCTCCTCCTCCCCACCCCCGCCTTCTTTCTGGGCTCAACTTCAATCCTGACTCCTTTACATTCTCCCCCCCAAGCGGCACAGGGGGATGAGAAATTGGGAGTTGCAATTGGTTCATCACGTGTTGTCTCTGCTATTCCTTCCTCCTCACACTCATCCCCTGCTCCAGCATGGCATCCCATTCACAGGAGACAGTCCTTCACAACCTTCTCCAGTGCAAGTTCTCTCTATGGGGTGCAGTTCTTCAGGGACAGACTGCCCCAGTGTGGGTCCCAAACAGGGTCACAAGTCCTGCCAGAAAACTTGATCCTGCGTGGACTCCTCTCTCCACGGGCTGCAGCTCCTGCCAAGAGACTGCTCCAGTGTGTTCTCCACAGAGTCACAGCTTTCTTCAAGGTATGAGCTGAAGTGTGGGTATCTGCTGCACCATGGTCCTCCATGGGCTGTAGGTGGACCCACCATGGTCCTCACCATGGGCTGCAGGGGAATCTGCTCCATCACCTACACCCCCTCCTCCCCCTCCTTCTTCACTGACCTTGGTGTCTGCAGAGCTGTTTCTTTCACATATTCTCACTGCTCTCTCACAGCTGCTATTGGGGTTTTTTTAGCCTTTCTTAAAGACGTTATCACTGTCACTGATGGGCTGAGCTTTGGCTAGCGGCAGGTCTGTCTTGGAGCTGGCTGGCACTGGCTCTATTAGACATGCAGGAAGCTTCTGGTGTCTTCTCACATAGGCCACTCCTGCAGCCCCCCTGCTACCAAAATCTTGCCACCTAAACCCAGTACAAGCTTGTGTGCTCCTTGCTTGAATACATTTTGTAGGTTTCCCTTCAGAATCAGGACTGAGAAATCAGAGATGTCATGCTTTGGTGCTGAGAAACAGTCTCTCCAAGGCAAGTGGGCGTTTTCTTTCCTTCATTCATTATATGAGTTAATTTGAGTTTGTTATGATTGGATGATTGATTTTTCACCTACAGTTTCCACAGTAGATTATTGTATTCACAGGCGTGTGAACAAAAACTGATATCTCGGTTCCTTACCCGATATTCAAGTATCTTTTTAATGCCATCAGTACCCCTTTATTATCTGATGGTGGCTTACAGTGTCCAGATGTATGCTTAGCTGGCCAGACGCTATTCCAGCAAGCTGTCTGCCTGGACCTCTCCCACAAAGGTTGTCACCCAGCCATGTTATCATAGCACCAGCACATTGACCATCTTTTTTCTTATTCACATTTATATTGGAGAAATCCTATCTAGTTTTGTGGACAACGATTTTTGTTCTACAACATGATTCACTGAAAATAAATATGAATGTGTCATACGTCTGTTCTGAGGAAACCACCTCATTATGCAATTCTCTTAACAAGATCATAAAATCCTTTTTCCTATTCAATGCCATTTTTATAAATATTAAGACAACAAGACAAATTGTTTAGTATTAACATAGTGTCTATGGTAAAAAACGGAGAGTCTAAGTTTAAAATTAGGACCGGAGACAACATGGTGGGTGGGGGGGTGTGTGTGTATAAATATTTGCCTAAAGACTTTCACTTTTGAAATCTCAGAACTAATCTGAGATAAGAAGCTGAGAGAAAAAGCCATGCTGTTGTAATTTCACATTTCATTGCAAACTGAAAAAACAAACAAGCCCAGACTTAGTCAGACTTAGTGTTAACACCAGCTGCTGTGACCTTCTACTAAAACAGGAATGACACACCACATTTTTCAAATTCTGGTGATGATTAGAACTGAGTCAATACATGGCTGGATTCAGACTGATGTTGAATTACCAGATAATTAAATTTCACAGAGAAAGTAGGCAAGTAAAGAAACAGTCGATGCTAACTTATTTTAATCCAAACAATTCAGAAATTCAGCTGCTGCTGAGTTTTAAATATCCCCTAAAGGTTAGACCAACAGAAAGTCAGCAGAGCTGACAGAAGACTTTAGAGTGTAGCTCAGACTACCTCAGCTCTGAAAGCAACATTGAGACCTCTGCAGTTTCCATTTTTTATTATTCCAGGTATCTTGGGTTTTCTACATGTGCACATTTGGTTTTTTGCTGTAAGGTTTCCCATTTGGGAATAACGCTGTTATCAGAGGACTGCTTAGGTGTTACACACGGAGAGGTTTATTAGCTCTTTGTTAGCATGAAGTCATGTGCCTGTGTTATCACATAAATAGGCACACATCTACACCTCAGTATTTGATAACAAAAGGGAGTGCTCAGGTAGCTCCCAATGAAGTGGTCTTCAGGCAAGCAGGTGACATGATTTCTAAGTGCTAGCAGGTTCACCCGTGCATGCAGGCTGAGAAAGGCTGGCATAAGCTACTGGGCAAGACTGTTGTCTTCTGCAATGGAACAAACACTGAAAGATTGGAATGTCAGTTTTTCCTAGTTCTGTCTTCTTAGACAACACAATTTTTCTTGAAACTTCAAAGTGATGATTTTAGTTTTTCACCATGGAATACTCAAATATGAGGCAGCACATCATAGATTACCACACATCTGTTTGCCTTTGAGCTACAATTTGGCAGCCTTCACTCACCGTCGGTTTGGGCAGTTCCCTCAGCTAAGCAGCCTTTACCACATATAGCCACAAAGATGCAAGCAACAAACCCCAAGCACTTCAAAGAGCAGAAGGAAGCTGGAGGTTTTGGAAGCCATCTCAGTAGCATTCTCTGGGGGATGGCTGAAAAGTTGATGCGACACCAAGATGATTTAAAATACAGAGCAATCATTAGAAAGCATATAATTAGTTGTGGAAAATACCTTAAAAATAAATCCGCAGCTTTAGGACTTTGCTGAATCATAAGCAGAGTGTCCATAGCCTGAGAACTGAGGGAGAAACAAACATAGACAAAGAAATTAATGCTCTCCTGAGGTTGTGAATAATTGTCCCTTTTTAAAACCTCTCTTACAAAAACTTACAGTTAAAGCCTGGAACCTGTGACTTTTTTAGAAAAGAACAACCATATGGGTCAAACATATTGGGGTGGTAGCTGTAAAGAGGAGGGGCACTTTATTTAGACAACTGGGCAAAATCTGGAGAGAAAAAGAGAAATTAGATGTATCAATGCATAAGAAATGTTGACTATTTTTTAGGCTGCTACAAGACTCATGTTTGAAAACAGGCTTCCATAGTGGTTTTGGCTTGTCAAAATTAAGTGAGAGGTTGCGCTAACAAGAACTTGTTTTCTTGTTTCTACCACAGTGCATCTCCACGCTATTCTTGAGAACAATTTGTGTTGTGTGTCATTTTGTGCAATTTCTGCAGTTATATTTATAACAGATTTCATGAAGGAAAATATTTTTCTGCAGTAAGACATGAATTTCATAAAGTATACAGCTGATAGTCATGTTCCAAAAGAAAAACAGTACATTATTTATCCCACTGCTAAGGAGAACATCATTTGGTTTACATTAGGAAAAGCAAAAGTTTAGAAAATGATTATCATACATCTGATAACAATGAGTGTTGCTGTGATGAGGAAGCAGCTTGGCTGGGGTTTCAAGGTAGATCTGTCAACATTTAGCTCTTAAAGTGAGCAAGCAGCCTGATGCCTCCAAGCCTCATTTTGCTAGAACTCAAGCTAGAGAAAATTTTAATTAGCAACACCTTGAAGTGCGACAGACCAAAAGAGAAGGTTTCACAGGTGAGTCTTCACACCTGCACCCTGGGCCCTTGAGGGGCAGGTCTCCTGATCCATCTATCCTTACATCCCACAGGATATATCCCCATATCGCAGCTTACCACTGTGGCCTTCTGTACTTTCACTCCTTTCCTCTGAGCAGGGTCTGCCTCCACCACCTCTGTAATGTCCCTGTCGATGTGGGACAGCGGTGTGAGCTACTGCCAGGGCTACTCCTCACCCAGCTGTGCTGGTCCCTCCCCCTTGGCTGCTCCTTTCAGGGCTCAGGTTCCCATCTCACATGGTGGTCCATCACTGGGCCCACCTGCGTGCCTCTTCCAACCTGTCCCCACAGAATCAGTCCAGACCCTTTATTTACATATCTAGATATTTTATACAGACATTGTGTAAGTATTTTTTGGGGGGGGGTTAGTTGTCAGGGAAAAGCAGGGTCATTTTTCCTCAGGTTTATGCTTCTGAAGGGTCACCCTTTGGTGAGACAGAAATTGCGTGACTTCAAGGCAGGTCGCATGCCTGACTTGTCCCCAGAAGGTAGAATAACATCCTTCAAAAATTGCAAACCTAAAGAACCAAGTGCCAAGGAGCTCCCCCTTGTGTGTCAAGACATTGCCTTTCCTCTGGTGGTTTGTTAAATATTTCGTTTTCCTCTCCCTTTCTTCCTGCCTTTTGCTTCCATAGCTGAGCAATACTAGCTTTCTAGATGATAGTCAGTTTTTCATTTCCTCTGCTTATGGGATCCTGCATTGCAAGGCCAGCTTGGATGCAGTGCATTTCACTAAGCTGGATGACCTGAGAGCAGCTTTCATACTCCCAGAGCTTCTCAAAGCCTTCTGTCCATTTGGGCTAAGAGGAATGGCTATAGCAGGAGTGTTAGCAAATGGCTCACCCGCATTTGTTTATTACCTGCTGGCTGCAGTACTTGCTAAAATGATGAGGAAGGTGGGTTTAAACTGCAGCTGACGAGAACTGAATGCTGCAGCCCCTGTGCTTTCTCCTCTGTTTCACAGGATATGTTTGCTTTCTGCACCTTGCAGGGAGGTTGATTTAATGGTTGCTGTGGTAGCAACTGCAGGTCCAAGTCCTACGTGGAGACAGGTGGAGGATTGCTTTCTTTGTGGATGTGAATGGGGGTTACATACTTTTCTGTTGGTTGACGCCAATACAGAATTTGGATTTTAAATACNTCTCTGCTATTCCTTCCTCCTCACACTCATCCCCTGCTCCAGCATGGCATCCCATTCACAGGAGACAGTCCTTCACAACCTTCTCCAGTGCAAGTTCTCTCTATGGGGTGCAGTTCTTCAGGGACAGACTGCCCCAGTGTGGGTCCCAAACAGGGTCACAAGTCCTGCCAGAAAACTTGATCCTGCGTGGACTCCTCTCTCCACGGGCTGCAGCTCCTGCCAAGAGACTGCTCCAGTGTGTTCTCCACAGAGTCACAGCTTTCTTCAAGGTATGAGCTGAAGTGTGGGTATCTGCTGCACCATGGTCCTCCATGGGCTGTAGGGGAATCTGCTCCATCACCTACACCCCCTCCTCCCCCTCCTTCTTCACTGACCTTGGTGTCTGCAGAGCTGTTTCTTTCACATATTCTCACTGCTCTCTCACAGCTGCTATTGGGGTTTTTTTAGCCTTTCTTAAAGACGTTATCACTGTCACTGATGGGCTGAGCTTTGGCTAGCGGCAGGTCTGTCTTGGAGCTGGCTGGCACTGGCTCTATTAGACATGCAGGAAGCTTCTGGTGTCTTCTCACATAGGCCACTCCTGCAGCCCCCCTGCTACCAAAATCTTGCCACCTAAACCCAGTACAAGCTTGTGTGCTCCTTGCTTGAATACATTTTGTAGGTTTCCCTTCAGAATCAGGACTGAGAAATCAGAGATGTCGTGCTTTGGTGCTGAGAAACAGTCTCTCCAAGGCAAGTGGGCGTTTTCTTTCCTTCATTCATTATATGAGTTAATTTGAGTTTGTTATGATTGGATGATTGATTTTTCACCTACAGTTTCCACAGTAGATTATTGTATTCACAGGCGTGTGAACAAAAACTGATATCTCGGTTCCTTACCCGATATTCAAGTATCTTTTTAATGCCATCAGTACCCCTTTATTATCTGATGGTGGCTTACAGTGTCCAGATGTATGCTTAGCTGGCCAGACGCTATTCCAGCAAGCTGTCTGCCTGGACCTCTCCCACAAAGGTTGTCACCCAGCCATGTTATCATAGCACCAGCACATTGACCATCTTTTTTCTTATTCACATTTATATTGGAGAAATCCTATCTAGTTTTGTGGACAACGATTTTTGTTCTACAACATGATTCACTGAAAATAAATATGAATGTGTCATACGTCTGTTCTGAGGAAACCACCTCATTATGCAATTCTCTTAACAAGATCATAAAATCCTTTTTCCTATTCAATGCCATTTTTATAAATATTAAGACAACAAGACAAATTGTTTAGTATTAACATAGTGTCTATGGTAAAAAACGGAGAGTCTAAGTTTAAAATTAGGACCGGAGACAACATGGTGGGTGGGGGGGTGTGTGTGTATAAATATTTGCCTAAAGACTTTCACTTTTGAAATCTCAGAACTAATCTGAGATAAGAAGCTGAGAGAAAAAGCCATGCTGTTGTAATTTCACATTTCATTGCAAACTGAAAAAACAAACAAGCCCAGACTTAGTCAGACTTAGTGTTAACACCAGCTGCTGTGACCTTCTACTAAAACAGGAATGACACACCACATTTTTCAAATTCTGGTGATGATTAGAACTGAGTCAATACATGGCTGGATTCAGACTGATGTTGAATTACCAGATAATTAAATTTCACAGAGAAAGTAGGCAAGTAAAGAAACAGTCGATGCTAACTTATTTTAATCCAAACAATTCAGAAATTCAGCTGCTGCTGAGTTTTAAATATCCCCTAAAGGTTAGACCAACAGAAAGTCAGCAGAGCTGACAGAAGACTTTAGAGTGTAGCTCAGACTACCTCAGCTCTGAAAGCAACATTGAGACCTCTGCAGTTTCCATTTTTTATTATTCCAGGTATCTTGGGTTTTCTACATGTGCACATTTGGTTTTTTGCTGTAAGGTTTCCCATTTGGGAATAACGCTGTTATCAGAGGACTGCTTAGGTGTTACACACGGAGAGGTTTATTAGCTCTTTGTTAGCATGAAGTCATGTGCCTGTGTTATCACATAAATAGGCACACATCTACACCTCAGTATTTGATAACAAAAGGGAGTGCTCAGGTAGCTCCCAATGAAGTGGTCTTCAGGCAAGCAGGTGACATGATTTCTAAGTGCTAGCAGGTTCACCCGTGCATGCAGGCTGAGAAAGGCTGGCATAAGCTACTGGGCAAGACTGTTGTCTTCTGCAATGGAACAAACACTGAAAGATTGGAATGTCAGTTTTTCCTAGTTCTGTCTTCTTAGACAACACAATTTTTCTTGAAACTTCAAAGTGATGATTTTAGTTTTTCACCATGGAATACTCAAATATGAGGCAGCACATCATAGATTACCACACATCTGTTTGCCTTTGAGCTACAATTTGGCAGCCTTCACTCACCGTCGGTTTGGGCAGTTCCCTCAGCTAAGCAGCCTTTACCACATATAGCCACAAAGATGCAAGCAACAAACCCCAAGCACTTCAAAGAGCAGAAGGAAGCTGGAGGTTTTGGAAGCCATCTCAGTAGCATTCTCTGGGGGATGGCTGAAAAGTTGATGCGACACCAAGATGATTTAAAATACAGAGCAATCATTAGAAAGCATATAATTAGTTGTGGAAAATACCTTAAAAATAAATCCGCAGCTTTAGGACTTTGCTGAATCATAAGCAGAGTGTCCATAGCCTGAGAACTGAGGGAGAAACAAACATAGACAAAGAAATTAATGCTCTCCTGAGGTTGTGAATAATTGTCCCTTTTTAAAACCTCTCTTACAAAAACTTACAGTTAAAGCCTGGAACCTGTGACTTTTTTAGAAAAGAACAACCATATGGGTCAAACATATTGGGGTGGTAGCTGTAAAGAGGAGGGGCACTTTATTTAGACAACTGGGCAAAATCTGGAGAGAAAAAGAGAAATTAGATGTATCAATGCATAAGAAATGTTGACTATTTTTTAGGCTGCTACAAGACTCATGTTTGAAAACAGGCTTCCATAGTGGTTTTGGCTTGTCAAAATTAAGTGAGAGGTTGCGCTAACAAGAACTTGTTTTCTTGTTTCTACCACAGTGCATCTCCACGCTATTCTTGAGAACAATTTGTGTTGTGTGTCATTTTGTGCAATTTCTGCAGTTATATTTATAACAGATTTCATGAAGGAAAATATTTTTCTGCAGTAAGACATGAATTTCATAAAGTATACAGCTGATAGTCATGTTCCAAAAGAAAAACAGTACATTATTTATCCCACTGCTAAGGAGAACATCATTTGGTTTACATTAGGAAAAGCAAAAGTTTAGAAAATGATTATCATACATCTGATAACAATGAGTGTTGCTGTGATGAGGAAGCAGCTTGGCTGGGGTTTCAAGGTAGATCTGTCAACATTTAGCTCTTAAAGTGAGCAAGCAGCCTGATGCCTCCAAGCCTCATTTTGCTAGAACTCAAGCTAGAGAAAATTTTAATTAGCAACACCTTGAAGTGTGACAGACCAAAAGAGAAGGTTTCACAGGTGAGTCTTCACACCTGCACCCTGGGCCCTTGAGGGGCAGGTCTCCTGATCCATCTATCCTTACATCCCACAGGATATATCCCCATATCGCAGCTTACCACTGTGGCCTTCTGTACTTTCACTCCTTTCCTCTGAGCAGGGTCTGCCTCCACCACCTCTGTAATGTCCCTGTCGATGTGGGACAGCGGTGTGAGCTACTGCCAGGGCTACTCCTCACCCAGCTGTGCTGGTCCCTCCCCCTTGGCTGCTCCTTTCAGGGCTCAGGTTCCCATCTCACATGGTGGTCCATCACTGGGCCCACCTGCGTGCCTCTTCCAACCTGTCCCCACAGAATCAGTCCAGACCCTTTATTTACATATCTAGATATTTTATACAGACATTGTGTAAGTATTTTTTGGGGGGGGGTTAGTTGTCAGGGAAAAGCAGGGTCATTTTTCCTCAGGTTTATGCTTCTGAAGGGTCACCCTTTGGTGAGACAGAAATTGCGTGACTTCAAGGCAGGTCGCATGCCTGACTTGTCCCCAGAAGGTAGAATAACATCCTTCAAAAATTGCAAACCTAAAGAACCAAGTGCCAAGGAGCTCCCCCTTGTGTGTCAAGACATTGCCTTTCCTCTGGTGGTTTGTTAAATATTTCGTTTTCCTCTCCCTTTCTTCCTGCCTTTTGCTTCCATAGCTGAGCAATACTAGCTTTCTAGATGATAGTCAGTTTTTCATTTCCTCTGCTTATGGGATCCTGCATTGCAAGGCCAGCTTGGATGCAGTGCATTTCATTAAGATGGATGACCTGAGAGCAGCTTTCATACTCCCAGAGCTTCTCAAAGCCTTCTGTCCATTTGGGCTAAGAGGAATGGCTATAGCAGGAGTGTTAGCAAATGGCTCACCCGCATTTGTTTATTACCTGCTGGCTGCAGTACTTGCTAAAATGATGAGGAAGGTGGGTTTAAACTGCAGCTGACGAGAACTGAATGCTGCAGCCCCTGTGCTTTCTCCTCTGTTTCACAGGATATGTTTGCTTTCTGCACCTTGCAGGGAGGTTGATTTAATGGTTGCTGTGGTAGCAACTGCAGGTCCAAGTCCTACGTGGAGACAGGTGGAGGATTGCTTTCTTTGTGGATGTGAATGGGGGTTACATACTTTTCTGTTGGTTGACGCCAATACAGAATTTGGATTTTAAATACATTTATAGCAAAATCTGGAGTGCCTATGAAGTTCACGTGCCTCCAAGTTAGTTGGCACCTGAATGTAGGTGTTCTGAACATCAGTGCTTTACTTAGGTGTCTAAGTAAAGTCCATTCTGCATCTGGAAGTAAGCTGTTTGAATTAAATGTTTGCATTAAATCAATTGGGAGAAGAGGTTTCCCTTGAAATACATACCCCAGTGTTGATATCCACCTGCTAAGACTTCTTCCTACAATTTGAGCATTATTTCTTGCTCAGACAGCTGGAATTTCTTTGAAAATAGCTGTTCCTTAAAACAAAGTGTTTGGGTAACTTTGTCTACAGACAACTTGCAAAAAAAAATAGAGTTGGAGACAGGCAGGGTCACGAAAAAAAATGGGATTTTAAAGGATAAGAACTAGTTCAGTAGACCAGCAGGCAACTAGGTGGGGAGCTCCTTCTGTTGCTGGCTCCTGTGTGCAAACTGCAGTGCTGCTAAGTGGGAGGGTTGGCTTGTATCTTATAGGCTATACATTTTGGAACAGGTTAATATGCTTGGTTGATTTAATCTTGGTTGGTTTTTTATTAAATAGAGTGTGGATGGTTAAAATAGATTAGTTTAATTTGACCAAAATCATTAGTGATCCAAAGCTTTCCAGAGGCCACAGATCAGCCAAAACATCTAAGAGCCTGATGGGCCTGACTTATCTCATCCAGAGTCATGTACTATTACAGTGAGCATTTACAGAGCACGGGAAAACTGTGCGAGGTTTTTTGTTGGTTCTGCTGACTTTTAATGCAGTTTATCAATTAAAAAAAAAAAAAAAAAGACAAAAAGGAGCAGGTACCATGCAATTAGCCAATGCTCTGGGAACAGATAATGCGGAGAGTATCAGAAGTCAAAACACCCGGGAGGGAAGGGAGAAGTATTGCACATAGCAGCATGTAGTATCACAACTTTCACTGAAACGGAAAGCTTTCAGTAGCCTGATTCTCCTCAGCAAATTGGGCTGCAAAGGGGATTCCAAAGTCACGTCAATGTACTTGGTTAATCATTCTTTTCACTGCACTGCAGGCATTAAGGGTATGACTTAATGTTGACTTAATGACTTAATGACTTAGTGTTCGCCGAGACGAACAGCTCCGGTGCAGGCATGTCCCCAGTGGAGCCGGCCGATCTCAGGGAAAATAAAGGGGCTTTTTCTGAGCTTTTTGAGCCAGGGAAGCACCGGGGCGGCACAGGGACCCGCAGAGCGCCGGCGGCTCGAGCGAGAGCAGCTGACGTGAAGGGGCGCGACCAGCAGCAACGCCGGCTCCCCCACTCCCATAAGAAGCAGCCCGAGGAAGCGCTGCGACCAGGGCCTGGCGCAGCAGTTTGTGCGGCAGGGCACGCAGGAAGGGCTCTGGGGGTGCTGCCAGTTTCAGAGGTGGGTTCACCTGACAGGAGAAGCTCAGGCATGGTCTCCACCCACTGGAAAGCCATGTCCTCAACACCTGCCGGAGTAGATGCAGCAACGCAG
This sequence comes from Anarhynchus alexandrinus, assembly GCA_008711295.1. Classification (NCBI taxonomy): domain Eukaryota; kingdom Metazoa; phylum Chordata; class Aves; order Charadriiformes; family Charadriidae; genus Anarhynchus; species Anarhynchus alexandrinus. Next base: position 49,526 of record VUYV01000030.1, read on the forward strand.
ACAGCACACCCTCGGAAACACGCAGGCACCCAGGCCTCAGGCTGCAGGGAGTGCCACAGCCTTGCACTCCTGACATGTGACAGCGGTAACAATAGATGTGTGAGGTGTGAGCAAGTGGATGACCCGCTGAGCCTGGTGGCAGAACTCAGGGACGAGGTCGAGCGACTAAGGAGTATCAGGGAGACTGAGAAAGAAATAGACTGGTGGACTCAGGCCTTGAGCTCCTTGAAAGAGAGACTGGGCCAGACACCGGAAATAAAAAAAGACCACAGGGATATCATCTCCCTGCCCAGTAGGGCTGAAGGGACGGAAGGCCTACTGGAAAATGGTGAATGGAGGCAAGTCCATGCTAGGCGCAGGAAGCGAGCGCCCTCCTTGCCTGCCTCCCTCCCCCTTGTACCATTGTACAACAGGTATGAGGCCCTGGGCACAGGAGAACAGCCAAAGGACAATGAGGCTGACAGTCCTAATACATCACAGGAGCCGCCAGGACCAGATAGGCGTACTCACTACATTAAGACCACCTCTACAAGGAAGAAAAGGAGGGTTATAGTCGTGGGCAACTCAGCTCTGAGGGGAACTGAGGGCCCCATATGTAGGGCAGACCCCACTCTCAGGGAAGTCTGCTGCCTCCTGGGGGCACGGGTCAGGGACATCACAAAGAGACTCCCTAGCCTGGTGCAGCCCTCGGACTACTACCCACTGCTTCTGTTCCATATGGGGGGCGATGAATGTGCAGATCGGAGTGTAAGGATGATCAAAAGAGATATCAGGGCCTTGGGACAGTCACTAAGGGGATCTGGAGCACAGGTTATTTTTTCATGTGGGCCCTCTCCATAAGGAAACGCAAGAATTGGTTACCCATGACAGAGACAGAGCTGAGGTACTCAGTGACTTTTTTGCCTCAGTCTTCACTGGCAAGGACTGCAGCCGCACTGCCCATGATGCAGAATGCAAAAGCCAGGATTGGGAAAATGGAGAACCACCCACTGTAGGCGAAGATCAAGTGCGAGGCCACCTGAGGAA
>VUYV01000030.1:51788-97728 GCA_008711295.1 Anarhynchus alexandrinus
GAGAGGTTGTTGAGGCCCCATCCCTGGAGGTGTTCAAGGCCAGGCTGGACGTGGCCTTGGGCAGCCTGGTCTAGTGGGAGATGTCCCTGCCTATGGCAGGGAGGTTGGAACTCGATGATCTTCAAGGTCCTTTCCAACCTAAACCATTCTATGATTCTATGATTCTATGACTGTTTGACTAATTACTCATAATACTCTATTTATGTTCAAACCAGGGCAGAAATATTAATTTCTTCATTGGCCATGAAGCACATTGATCCACTTTGACATGGTTCAAACATTTAATAAAAGCTCTAGTGACAAAATGCAAATATTGTATGAGAAATTCCTTTTAGGACTTAAGCATCCTGAAGTGATGGGTGTAAATGTTTATACATTAAAACCAAGATCAAAATATTTTTCCAACAGAGATAATCTCTCTAACTGAAGCTTATATAAACTTTGAATATTTGGATTGGGTTTCTTCTTTAGTTCATATTTGTTAATTCAAATCTAAATAAAAACAAATTTTCTCCCACTGAAATTAGACATTCCTTCTGGTAATGTATGCCAAAAGCATATCCTGACACTCTCCTCTTAATTGGTTGCACTCTTCTGATTCTGGCCTTCATCACAAGTATCAAAAAGACTGAAGAAGTATAGAAAACAGTGTACTCTGTGAAACATGAGGTGAATGTGAAAAAGCAAATGTATTTGACTTTAAGGTACAGATTGTTTTCATTTATTCTTATACAGAAAAGTCACATCGGAGCTTCTAATAATCCATAGTACCACTAAACTGTTTCATGTAAGGCTGACTCACTATAATTAAGAAATAGATGTTATTCTAGTATTTCTATTTTTGTATTACATAACTGGGAAGAAAAGGATATTTTACCCAGAAGAGGTAGAATGAACTCAGTTCTGCTTGCATAAGTACTCTTACCAGGAAGATTTGATACCCAAACCTTTGTTCACAGGCATTGACATTTACAATCCAGATTGTTTTTTAAAAAAAAAAAATAGTTAAGGGATGGCTTGGACACAGTGACCCGTGTTCTTAATTTTAATCTTTGTAGACTTTAGGTTCACACGGAGTTTAATGAGTCTTAGCTTTGTTCTACTGCAGATGTTATGAAAAATGCAAGTTTAAAGAGACCTCTGTCAAAATTTGTTGGTTTTCTTCCAGACTTAAGATCTTGGATAAAGTTTGTTAGTCAGTGCTAAAACTAGCCAGCATACCACTGAATTTTCTACAAAAAGTATTACATAATAGAGTATGAAGAGTGTCACATAAGGGTATCATGTATGAAAGCTACAATAGAAAATGTTTTCCATTTTGATACAGCTAGATTTAAAAGTAACCTCTCAAAATACTCTAGTCCCTCTTCCTTACTAGGAAACTGGACATTGACAACTCCTCCATAATCATCAGAAAAACAACTTGTACCTAAGGTGTGAGGAGGAAAAAAAAAAAAGCACCAAGTAAAAGGAATCAAAAGTCCGTGTTCTGTTCCAAAAATATAAGTATCTCTTTCAATTAAGCTAAAAAAAAGATGACCTGGCCATTTGATAATAACACATCAAGGTAAGGTGTTTTTTTTCCCTTTTCAAGGTAAAACAATCAGCATCAGAACAGACTATTTCATGTGTTGAATGGCTTCCTTTATATGAATGCTCAGAAATCCGTAAGTTCCTAAAAGGAAACTTTTTTACTGCGGGGATGATCAAACAATGGAACAGGTTGCCCAGAGAAATTGTGGCATCTCCATTCCTGGAGATATTAAAAACTCAGCTGGACACAGCCCTAGGCAACCTGCTGTAGCTGCACCCACTTTGAGCAGGGAAGTGGACTAGCTGATCTCCAAAGGTCCCTGCCAGCCTCAGCTACTCTGTGGTTCTGTAATAATCAGGAAAAAATTGTGTTGTTCAGTGATTGTAACACCAAAAGTGACATTTTTCTTGACAGGAAAATGAGAAATATTGTTAAGGCTTGACTGGTTTCATCTTCCCATGTACCTTAATAGGGATGAAAACCAAACATGATGCTTCTTTGATACATCTTTCCTCCCTCCTTATTTCAATACTCACATTAATTTCTTCATTCCTCAGACTGTTCCATCAGTGCGCAATGATTGTCTACACTTGATCACTGATGTAATGCATTTTCTTCCTACTTACCATCTTTTTTGAAACTTTTCACTTGTAATCTGACAGTAGTGTTTAATCTGTATGTAACTCAAATGTGCAGACAGCACCATTTAGGACCTGCAGTTGTGATTCTAACAAGAATAGTTTCTGATAAAAGGTGACAAGATGATAAAAGCTATGGAAAGGTTTTTGTTAAAGGGGTGATGTAAGAGGTTTTAACACTGAAAATGTACTGAAAATTTTAATTTAAGAGGACAGACTGAGATCCATAGAATCATTCTTTGTCATAGGATTCTGTGAATAATAATTCTTGTGGGCTAAAGGGCAGAATGAACAAGTACATGAAGGAAAAATCCATTGGGGATTGCTCAATCATAAGAACCCTTTCTGATTCAGGAAATAGCGGCAATGAGTTTCTTATCTGTTTGACAAAGTTTTTTTGCTTCCATTTAAGGCCAGGAGAGACTCTGTATCAAGATAAATGAATCTCTGGTCTGAGCCAGTCTGGCCAGTCTTATATGCCTGTGTTACTCACTGCTATAGTCAGACCAGGTTATTTTGTACACATCACATAAGCAAATTTCAGGTGAGATGAACTGTTGCAGAACCACTAATAACTTAATAATTAAAGTTTAAAAATAAAAACTCCTATTAGTAATTTCCAAGTAGCAGCAGTTTAATTCCCAAATGCATTTCTAATGAAAGTGGAGGGAAAAAAATCCATCAGATTGCAATCATCTGAGAACAGAGGAATAAATATTTCCAGTTCTTTGATGATAACATCTTAGATTTCCAATATCCATGGCCAGGCTTATCAAATTATAAGCTAATTTGTATGTCAGTCAATACCATTAGCTGTGTTGAAAAGGGTGTGTTTGCTCATTGTCCTTAGGGCATAGCACTTACCCATTTTTTGTGTGAGGATAAGCTTCAGAAGTTAACCAACACCTGTCCTGAAGAATTAAAGTTTCCATTGCATAAATTGACTCTTTCACAAAATAAGTTTTAATCAACATATTAAACTGTTCAGTTTCAGCACTTACGGTACTTACCACCTGAAATAAACATCACTATATTCAAATTACAGTTTGTCTATTTCTCCCATTCATTTCTGTCCTCTGTTCACTGGAAACACTCTTTAACTCTTTATCAGATTATAAAATTAACCAAAAGCAAGTGAAGACACACATCAGCTACTATAGGTGTATTTCCTGCCACCTCCTGCTCCAAAAAAGTGGTAGACCTCTGTCCCAAGCTTAGGTATCATGCTATCATGGCAACAAGGCAATATTTTGTGTAACAACTTCAGATGAAGGACCAATATAAATAATGTCAGATTCATTACTTTTCCAAGTTATTTAGCAATGGGTCAGATGGCGTCAGAGAGTGGTAGTGTTTTTCGCAAGCTGCTGCCTTTCTCTTGTTTTCAGCCGGGTCTTTAGACAATAGGTCTGTAGATAAAATTTTTGATGACTGGAGTAAAAAAATTTCATGTATTCAACAATCTTCACATCAAAAGACTAGGTTTAGCTTCAGCTGGTGTTATATAAATGTATATTATATGTGCTTGTACTAAGCTTTCTAGAAAATGCATTGGTTTGTAGAAGTACTGTAGAAATCCCACAGGTCGCATCTCACAGAGACAGCTGTCCTGTTGACTTAGTAGATACCCAATCATCACACTATTTATTGTATAACCAGACAGCCCAAGCCTTGCTCCCACAAACTGTCATTTAAAATTTCATTAAAATAGTTTGTAGGTTATTTGCTAAACAAACAACTTAAGTGAAAATACACGATATGATGAACAACAGGGAAATGGTTTAGAGCACCAGAATTCATTTTTGTTGTCAGATGCACCAGTTCAAGTCTAAGCTCTTCAAGATGTGGACTTTCTTTTATCACAGCTTCTTTCTTTATTGCTTAGCCTAATGGGGCACTGATGTTGATAGGACATCTGGAAACACGATCATAACCCAATACAAATTGTATACAGTACTAAATAGGCCCTTTCTGTTTATATGAGCCAAGTAAAGAGCACAGGAAGGGAATAGGATGACTCAGATTTGTCTTAGTGCATTTTACATTTTACCAGGAAATTAATGGTGATGTTACAAAGTCTCAGAGTATTTGCTTGCAAATTGCTCTTATTGATGTCCTGTATCCCAGCTTATCCTCAATGATTTTAGTTTCATGGTATCTAAATGCCTAATCCCACACCAGAAATAGCAAAGAAAAATGAAGCAACCAATCAAGTATTTTCAGCACTTGGAAAAGAGTTCACAAGCGCTACAAAATTAATTTGTGAAATCGTAAAGCGGAAGCCAGTGAAAGCAAAAAAAAACAAAAAACATCCCATCTGATTTTGGCATATTCAAAAGAAAGCTGCTTCCAGCTGTGTGTTAAACAGCATCTGCTTCAGGTCAGTCAACTTTCATGTTGTTATTACTGCTGTTTGTATTGTGAGAGTACTCTGCAGCCCTGGTCAGGCAGAGGGCTCTTCTGAACTGGCTACTCTACAAACATAAAGTAAAAAGCTTGTCTTCCCCAAGACTTTACAGCTGTAGTATAAGAAAAAAAAAGACAGACAGAAAAAAATCAAGAAACCAATTCAGAAACGGGGTGGGGGGTGGAAACTAAAGCAATGCGGGTTTGCAGCACAGGCAACGCTGACATTACAAGAGATGCTGAACTGTTGAAGGGGCATTAAACACAGGGGAATTTGTGGTGACAGTGGGTATTTAGGACAGGGAGGATGGACTAAAGCATGCATTAGCTTCCTAGTGAGCTGTCTGCGCTATTTTTATTTTGAATGGCAAGCCTTGGAGGCTGTTGACATAAATTTGATAGTTATTAGAGTGAATAACTGGATGATCACAGGCACACTTCACTTTACCTGGTAAGATTATTTTGTCCTAACTGGCGTTGTTTAGACTTCTCTGCTTTAAATTTCTTTATTTTTCATAGTTGCATATCATTTTTGCATACTACCTCATAGGATAAATAATTTGCATCTCATCAGCTGCAAAATCAGTCACAATCCTCCCTCCAACTTATTTTTGTTTCTATTCTGTTATTACTTGTGCAGTCATCTGTATTGCTCAGATAAAATTCACTCTAAATTATGTTTTTCTTAACTTTCAGATTTTGATATTCCCTAATGACAGGGAACACTTGCTCTGAAAATCTTTTATTATCTTCACTTGTAAACTACTCTCTTGATAATGTTGATCTCATGTGAAGGTAGTTTGATCCTCAGTCTTACACCCCATGATGCTTGGAACATACCTTTGAATTGTGTACTGCCCAGAAAACTGTTAGAAACATTTAGAAAATATTACGGCTAAGATGTAAAAGTCTATATGCAATTATTTATTGCAGTTGTCAACAACTTGGAGCTTTTCACTGACAAAATATTAAGTCCTGGCCAATTCCCCCGTAGGTAATTACAAGCTTCCTCTCTAAACTCCACCTAAGAATTCAAATGGGATAATTAGTGTCTCCCCTTTTAAATTAGTGCTGTGAAGAATTAACATATGCAGGGTGAATGCCGTATGTTCCTCAAGGCAATTTCTCAGTTTCCCTTCTTCGTTTCAAACCTATCCCTGTTGTATACTTACAATTTGTTTCATGGGTCAGGCAGAAAACTAAGGCAGTCAGGACTTTAGTTACAGTTTAATATGGGCTGTTTCCTTAGTCTGCATCTGTTACGTCCTTGCTTCTCACATACAGTGGTAGCAACAGATACCTTTTACAGGTAAAACACAGGGCTTTTTTTTTTTTTTTAGGGAAAAAGGGAGGAAAAGAAATAGGGGCTGCCACATACTATGCTGTGAGAAAGGCTTTTCACCCATTCTCAGTCAGATAGATATGTTGGTCTAATTTTCAGAGTTAAAAATTAAGCAACTAAAGGTGTACTGGGGTAGATGGATATCTATGACGTTGGGGGCTGTTGCTCAATGAAGGCTCCTATTAAGGAGTAAGGGTAGATCAGGATTGGTGCATGGATATTAAACAAAGCATATATATGTTGTGTTCTTGTACATGTTTTTTACACTGAGTGAGGTCTTTGTAATTCTTCTAGAAAGAACTCCCAAAGTACTGCAAGTATTGTTTGTTCATTTTCGTTCTGATATGTGTTGCCACTTGGTGTAGGTTAAGGTACAATGACTGGTCTTAAAAGTGCAATTTCGTGTGATACATTATTTGCTTATTAATCTTGCTTATCTGTTAGAAACCAATTTTAAGTTGGGAGGTGAACAAAAGGTTTGGGTGTGCATTAGCGTTATCATCAATTAATCAGCATGACTGCATCCCTCAAATAGCATGTGCCCTTCCCAGGATTGCAGCAAAATATCTCTCTGTTACAAAGTGCCAGGAGGAAAAGCAGTGCCCTTCACAGATATGATTGCCAGGTGCTCTGTCTTCTTCTGCTTCAATAAACTTGAACAAATATAGCAAGAGACATCGCCACAACTCTTTCCTCTCCTGTTCTTTCTGCATGCCATGGACTGGACACCCCGTGGTGCTAGGTACAGCAGAATGGGACCTAACACTGGCAGCCAGCAGAAAAAAGAGTCAGCAAGTGCCTGCTCAGAGCTAGCAATTAGGGAAATGCTGAGAGCGGAATAGTTCTAAATCCCGTTCCCAAGACCTCTGACACAGAGCAGAAAGGGAACACCTTATCTCAAGTGGATGCTCACTACCTGCAACCCAGGTCTGAGCTGAGCAGGAGGCACTTCTTAGAAACACAACAAGTGCACCACTTGACCCCACTCCCTCTCCTTGTCATGCTGTTTAAAACAGCTGTTCAGTTTTTGGAGCAGTAGCTGGGGGAGTCATAAATGTGGGTTTACTTTCCCCTCTTCCAAGGGAAGGCAAAACTCCTCTTTCCCCAGAAAAATATTCATTCGACCTTTTGAGAACTCAGTAGAGATTGCTTCTTGTGCCTCCTGGTGAAGCCATACACCTGTACAAAGAAGGAAAGATTCACTGGACTCCTGAAAGACAGAAACAAAGGACCATGGCTCTAATATAAATCCATTTCATTTGGGAGAGAATGAGTGGAATGTACTTGTTCCTAAGACCCAGCTTACTTAGCAGTAATAGACATCTTGTATGAACACAGTTAGAAGACAAAATTTCCCATGATCAGTCTTTCAGCTGAAAAAAAAAGCCATCCCACCTATAATCTATGAGGAGCTGAGACTCTTATTGAGTGTTAAATGTGGTACACATACCCTAGCCATTGAGGTGTCAGAAGGGCAACAAAGCTGGTGAGAGATCTGGAACACAAGTCTTATGAGGAGCAGCTGAGGGAACTGGGGTTGTTTAGACTGGAGAAAAGGAGGCTCAGGGGACACAATCTCTTCTCCCAAGTAATAAGTGACAAGACAAGAGGAAAATCCTCTAGTTGCACCAGGGGACATTTAGATTGGATAGCAGGAAAAATTCCTTCACCGAAAGAGTTGTCAAGCATTGGAACAGGCTGCCCAGAGAAGTGGTTGAGTCACCATCCCTGGCGGTATTTAACAGACATGTAGATGTGGTGCTTAGGGACAAGGTTTAGTGATGGACTTGGCAGTGTAAGGTTCACGGTTGGACTTGATGATCTTAAGGGTCTTTTCCAACCTAAATGATTCTCTGATTCTAATTGGTCTACACATCTAGAGTGATTTGGCTAAGAGAACATCTTGTCTCTGGATTGAGATGAGAGTTCAGCACAAGTTCAGCCCGCAGCTGCCATCTGCAGCTAAGCCTGGGACAACGGGGAGGTCTGCACAGAGGCACCACCCCTGGTTCTTGCAGAGAGTCTTCAGTAAAAGTGAGGGTCTAACAGAGCTGAAGTACCTCAAGGGTAAGGTGACAGTTGTTTTCTATTTCACAATCGACTTTAGGCATTTAAATTCTTCCCCATTTTATGTCTCAGGCTGTGCTAGATCACAGCTTATGTTTCAGTGTTAGTGCAGTCTTACCCTGCAATGATGACAATTGAGTTCTATCTTTAGCCATGCCTTTAAACAGTCCAAAATTTCAGAAACACCCTTACACAAACATTTGTTAAAATATTTGTGCTAGAATTATCAACACGCAAATACTGTTTAAAGCTCGCAAACCTTACAGGTTAATCCTAAGCATTATAATTACATGTTCTACACACAGTTTGTATTTGTTTTTTACTGTAAGACAAATTTTTTGGAGGCTTAATTTTTATAACTGTTAATGCTGGTTTAAGGAGATCAAAACATGAAAACCTGAGCCAAGGACAGACTCCAGGAAATTTCTGAAACTGATATGAAGAAGACTAGACAAAATCTGAATCTAAACAAGGAGTGATTCATATACTACTTAGTGTATTATGATTATTTTTCTACTGGAATGAACTAGTGAGTCAAAACTCATAACAGTTGTATTAAATATTCTGGTATTTGCTGGGCAAATCAAACACAGGAAAATGCAGGTATTTAAGGACAGTGTTTATTGTCTTGATGTTACCTGCTTAAACAAGTTTACACGCAGTATTGTAGTTTCTATTTACAAAGAACAAAAAATGTAGACAATACCTGGAATTTATTTTTTATTACTTTTTAAATTCTGATAATTTTTGCTGCATTTTTTTTAATTAAAGAAGCAGATCCTGGAATTGTAAGACTCAATTTTCGCTATTGGAGCAGTGCTCATGACTATAGAAAAGAGCTTGAGAGCACACAGACTCAGGGAAAGATTAAGGTAAAAGGGACCTCTGGAGGCCATGAAGTCCAACTAGCTTGCAAGTTAGACCAGGTTGCTCAGGACTTAGCCCTGGTGCATTTTGAAAATTCACAGGGATGGGGGTTTTTCAGTGTCTGGACCACCTGCCCCAGTGTTCAGCCAGCCTCATGCTGAAAAGCTTGCATTATACTCCTGAGGTACAGCAAAAAAAAAAACTGTATTTTAGGGTAAATGGAACAGTAAATGGAATGAATACAACATGATACTATCCATTTGTCATTAATTAATTAAAAAAACAAAAGAACAAACAAAAGAAACCACAACCACACAACTTCCCACCCTAAAAAAACACCCCAAAACCACACATATAAACCCCACAGCTAAACCCATGCACAGAAAATAAAACAAACACACGCGTAATATTTAGAGAATGTGCAGACACAGGTGTAGAAGGAATCAGCAGAAGTTCATCCTCAGTTCTCACAGGCACTGTGCCTCAAGATCATTTCAGGACATTTCTAGCAGCATTTCAGATACTATGTTTAGGCCTAAGCCATGATTTCAGAGTTGAATGATTTGTGTTGGCAATGCAGTCCAACTTCATGAACTCTCTCGGGCCATGTGGCCAGCCAGGGTGGTGAAGTGAATTGTGCCTGTGCCCATGAATAATAATGTACGTAACAGCAATCGCTGCAAGTCCTGCAAGCTCAGGACTTCGGTTCCCTTCACCCCAAGTCTCCCATTTATTCTTCATCTTCTGAAGAAAGGAACACAGCAGTTGTCAAGCACTCTCATACCTGTGAATAGCTCCACATGTCCTCTCTTAAAAAGCTCCTGCACGCTGTAATCCTAATTGTGCATTCAGGACTTTTCAGATGATTGGCAGTCAATTTCCAAAGGGCTAAAGAGTCTAAGGTAAATCAGATAAATTTCCAATTCAGGTTTCACTGAATACCTTGTTTTTAAAAGTTATGAAACCTTACTGCATAAAATAGACACAAGAACATTTAGCTAATCAGCTCACACTTGTGTCTTGCTACTGGTCAAGTCATAGAACATTCTGGGGTAGAGGGTCACTGGAGGTACCAGTCACCCCAGGAATGTTTCACTCTGCTTATCTGGAGGGGTTTTGTGGAGGCAGGGCACTGTGCTCAACCACCTCGGTCTGATGCCTCAAGAGGGCTGCATTTGGCCTCAGTTAGCTTTAAAGTGAGAACAGTGTCACGGTAATGTGCCAGCTTATATCTTATGCTCTCTGTCTGGAGACTTACTTAAAAGATCTGAGACATTATTTAGAAAGGCTGATGTGGCAGTACGGTAGTAGTTAATAAAATACTAAATACTACAAGCTACAAAAATTTCTGCACAGCCATAGTGTAACCCTAAAAAGTTTAGCCTAGTTCTGGGGACATTGCAGGGTGATTTGCACTAGAAGAGAAAATCAGTGATGTAACCCATGGTCTCCTCTGCATGGCCTTGCATTTTCTATAAATAATATACACTAGCCCAACTTTCCCAGAAGTTGGTAGGAAGGCAGGGCGGGCATTTTGCTTACTTGGCAATCCTTGGTCTGCCATGGCAGCACGTTCTCTGTCTAAGAAATTCTGCCTATGTTCTCCTTGTCATCTTTCTGCCTCAAAACTCACAGCATGGCAAAGCAATGTCCTAATCCCTGCCCTCGCAGACCTTGGTGAGACTTGGTTGTGCAGTTCAGTACTTTGTGTGAGAGTTTACATTGTTCCCACTCTTTTCTATGCTCTACATTTTGTGAGGTGGGCATGGTCCTTCAGCCAGGGCTACCTAACCAATACATGACTTCCAGGCAGAGGTTGCAGAACTAAATGCTTATATCTACAGTAGCATATAGGAATGGCAAGAACTTGAATTCCGAAAAGTGCTTGAGAGAAAGGAAATTTGAGGGTAGGAAGAAAGCCTGAAATATGCATTCTCTGTGAACAATCGGGCACTGAAAGATGCCCAGCAATGAGTCAGCTCCTGCTGGGTGGTAAATGCAGTAGCTAAAAATTTCAAAGAAAAAAATAAGAGCAGAGGAGAAAACATATCCATTTTCACATTCCTAAGCAGCAACAGGATATGCCTTTCACTGAAAAGAACAAATACAAAAGCTCTCAGAGTTAATACATAAATAGCAATAAAAACTTATGAGACATTAACTAAAAGTAAGAGGTCAGATTTGCATCTTGTACTAAAGAGGCAAGTATGCCCAATTGAAATAAACTCTGGAGTTGCTCCAAAGGCAAAACCTCTGCAGATAATAACCTGAATCTTCTGCTATCTGCTGGAAGAAAGAATGGGACTGGACCCAAAATTGAACATAACCAGTGAAATGGCAACTGATTCAGTACAGTACATGTCCACCTGCTGGTGTCACAAGCCCCTAGAAGGGAAGATTATCACACATCTAATGATGACCAAGCAACTTAGATACCAGGGGGGCTATCTGACATTATCTCTTCCAAATCTCACAGACGTAGAGGAAAACAACTCAAAGGAAATTACCTAAAAAATAAGCTGTACAGACATGGCTTTCCTAACATTTCATCAACATATGTCTCGAGAAGCTGCTCAGTCTTCCTGAGACACTAAAGATGTGGGGTAAGTGTAAAATGTGGTATGTTACAACATGGTAGCAAGGTTCCAAATGAAATCTCAAAGATTCACAGGATGGCTTAGGCTGGAAGGGACTTGTTGAGATCGTATAGTCCACCCCCCCTGCTCAAGCAGAGTCACCTAGAGCAGGTTTCCTGTCCAGTAGGGTTTTGAATATCTCTGTGAATGGAGACTCCACAATCTCTCTGGGAAACCCGTGCTGGTGTTTGACCACCCTCACAGTATAAAAGGTGGGGTTTGTGTGTTCAGATGAAACACCATATATTTTAATTTTTGCGCATTGTCTCTTGTCCTGTCTGTGGGGACTACTGAGAAGAGTCTGACTCTGTAAACATCTAAAATTCATGAAAAGTAGTTAAGCTGGGGAGAATTCAAGATCAAACAATCCAAGAAAAAAAAAATAGCAGTTCTTAACATTCATCATTCTGATGGGATAGAACTGTCAGTAAGAACTGCATCCAAGATACTTAGTCTGCAAGAAAATATCACCAAGTCAGACTAACTAGATAATTGAGAAAAACAGTCCCTTAAGAACCACCATCACAGAAAAGAGACAAGTTTCCTGAACACTAGAGATACCATGCACTAGCCAAATATGAGTCAGGACATTCAAAATCTACTGTGCAGAAATGATGCATGTAGGAAATTGCAAGGACTCTTTTTGCCGTAAATGATGGACATACTTCTTTGTTCTGACTCTTAGTCTCATTTACCGGCAGTGTCTCCATAGAAAAAAACAATGATATACAAAGTACCTTACTTAATGCTGTGTATTATCAAACAAAGAATATTAACTTGCCGATAGTGACATGCAATTTTCCTTGGAAGATGATATCCTTCCTCCCTGCAGAAGTTCATGTGATGCTCTCTTGTCTTCTCCCCTCGAACTGTGTCTCACTTGTAAGCACAAACTCGTCTCCCATCTGTGCACCAGCAGCTCACAGTTCCACTTTGTGCTCCCAATGCCTTTTGGTCCCAGCTAAATTCTTGTCCTGTTTCTCTGATGGCTCTCTGTAGACAATCAGCCGCCACCTTAGGTTAACATGGCTAAAAACCTACTCAGACTGTCTACAGAAGCTCTCCTCAATGCCTTTTTTCTCACAGCTGGAGACATCAGCAAAGTTTTATCTGACACTTGAGACTACGATTATGTGGTTTGCTCTGCCCGCAGCCTCTCTGTAGAGCCTGCCATCTGTACTGTGTTTAAAGTTTGCAAAGTCTTTCTTACCAACACTGTTAAGAAGAAACCTTCAGCCTGATCCATGTGATGTGATGTTATACGGAGATACCTGAACTGGTTATTTCTGCTTGTATTGGAGCCAGTCTTCCAGAAGTCCTTCATGAGCTGTTGTTTGTTCATGGAAACAGGTCCACAGAAGACTGACACAATTCCATGGTCAGGGAGTGTTCAGTGCCCTACGCAACTGTATAACACAGTCTAATTATGAGTGTAATCTGATGGTATAGAAAGGTCTGCAAAACCTTATGTTTCATTGCTGGCGTTCACATGTTTTTAGAGATGTATTATTGTCCCTAATAGTCATTAATACTTTTTAGTGGAGCTGTTATCACATCGACAATGCCTTAAAGACTTAGCATTTGCCTAAAGACTATCAACTTTATATCAACTAAGTTATTTTCCATATACAGAAATGCTTATGCAAATGCTAACATGCTTATGCTTTATTTTCTTGTTGATAAATTTAATTAGACAGTTTGCTTCATCTGTCCCAGGCAACAACAGCTACAGCTGCCCCCAACAAGTTCACACATTCAGCCTTCTAAGCTTCATCTCTTATGCAACACGTATAATTAATTTTTTTTACAGACTTCTGTAGTTGCTTCTCAGAGACACTTAAAGGGGTAATGCTAGACAGAATTTGTTATAGCAGCTCATTCAAGAGAGGAAAAATTATCAAATCTTCTTTGCATCTTGATATTCTAAGAAAACACAATCAAGAAAGAAGACGACCTGTTCTGTGGGGAAAAAATAACTTTGTCATGTAACAAAAAAAGCATAAGTGTCCTGGGCACACCAGGTCACAAATCAAATAAATTCTTTGTTTATGATGCAAAAGCCAGAAAATGTCACTGTACATACAAGGCTGACATTACAGGACTATACTGTGCATGAAATTGTGGAGAGGTTACCTCTACGGAACGGAGGAAAGAATGCCAAAACCATGTTTCTTCTCACCACCTTCTTTAAGAGGAATAATTCTAAAATATCAAAAGGAGAGACTCTCAAGGCAGGTTGTGTTGCACAAATAGTTGGGTGCATTTTGAAATTATTCAATAGCTGTAGGCATTTACAGAGAATTTATTGTTTAAAATGTAACTTNCACTATTTAAAAACCATTCCCAGGAATCCCTAACAAGAGACGAAAAATGAAATGAAAGTTGTCCTCACACAAGATTTTGGGCTCTGCTCTGGAGAGGTGTGAGGGCGCTGTTGTCAAGCACCATCCTGCAGCAAACCTTCCAGCTTTACCAGATTTCCTGCTTGACCACAGCAAAACACAGTGCCACTGTGAAGTGCAGCAGTCCTCTACAACATGGAGATGGCAGCAGCCTTTAGCCCTCCATATCTGGGGGTTTCCTGGTGGGAGATTAGTGCACATTGATGACATTTGCTGGCATTTTCATTTTGGAGAGGCGCAGATGTGTTTGTTTCTTGTGTTTGTTGAATTTTTCTCTGCTGATGTGACCGTGTGGTCTGTCTATCTCTCTCTCTGACTGACTCACGCTCTAGGAGAAAGGAACACACAACACACAACTATGTTTTTACAATTAGACTTTACAGTGAAATACTGACTCATCAGTGAGACAAATGGCAGAATTTTTCTCAACTTATTAAAACAGTTTCTTATATTCAGATGAATTTTGGGAAAATATGTTTCTATGGTTTCTTTTGAATCAAACTCAGAATATGCTGGATCTCTTGCCGTATTTCTTTGACCTGCAATTTTACTTGAGTTGGAATTTTTCTCTTTGGTTCAAGGCAAGTATTTACTTTTTCATAGTTGTACCCTGTATTACTAATCACCAAAAACTGTGAGACATAAAAGACTGAATCCTTCCTGATTCCATCCTATGCACTCACAACATGTAAGCATTGCTTGTGATAACTTAGTGTTAAGCAGCGCTTCCAAACTGCAAGACCAAGATGATGGCCATCAGCCAGGAGCTCCTGCTGGAAAGCACTGCTCAGAACAAGCTGCACAGTTACAGGTAGCCTGCTGCTGAGGAACTTTCAGCTTTTTCCCAAACTCAGAATTCATAGGTAATTATTTGCCCTTGAGGCCACCAGCTGGCAATTGCCTACTGCCCAGCAAGGAGGTCATCTCACTACGCCGTGGCTGCCTTCCCAGGCATACGCGACTTCTCCCTGCTCTGATCTCCCTCTATGTCTCACTCCCTCCTCAGCCTGTTGTTTTCATGACGACCACCCCAGGTTTTCCCCTCTCCCACCCCCCCATGCCTGCCTGTGAAATCCTCGTCCCTCTAACCCTACCCACGGCAATGGTGGGAAAACAGCTTTATGGGTTTTTACTCCCTCCATACTTTGCCAGGCTTCCTGATGGGAAACAGAGATGGGGAGCAGAATGGCATTTCACCCTTCTTACGCATCAGGATAACATGAAGCTGTTGGGCCTCTCTGGTCTCTCTTGCACTTGTGGAATAATGTCCGTCTCTTCATGTCACCATCCTTTCACACCAAAAGACAGAGAGTCTGTCAGAGATACTTTATCCTTTGCTGGAAGAGAGAGGTCCTGCACCTTCAAGTAGCCTCAGACCCTTCAAGAATCATGCAGCTCTCAAAAATCAGTCTCCTCTGTACTTCAGATTCTCTCTATTTTCAACATCCGATTATTTTTCTCTTAGTCAGTGCTGCAGGGTAACAGGTTATTAGCCTCGAGTCTAAATTCATGCCATCTTTATGTCCTAACAGAAGCTTTATTAGCTGCTCCTACTGTCATAAAACCTCACTCTCTCAGAGACTTCCCTCTCCTCGAGTATATATATGAAGTCTCCGCAGTACAGCCAATGATAATAATGTAGTTAGGAAGACAAGAGCCTTGTAATGCCCCAAGAGAGCTCTGTGTGCATATGATGTAAGTGTGCACATGTGCATGTCCTTGTCTATATACATACACATATATAGGGACACATATAAAGACAATCTCTGAATACGATGCTGAGAAAACAACACAGTGGTTCAATCTATCAAAACGCCACAGCATCTGACCACTGGGCTGAAAAAGCATCTAGGAATTTTTGAAAGGACCTAACCACCATGGCAGCCTGATGAAGCCCATATGGACCTGCTGCCCAGCCTTTCAGTACGGAAGGAGGTTCAAATTCTGAACTCGCCTTCATTCACTGTGAAAAATGACTCATCAAAACCTACAAAATTTGAACTAAGGACATGTGGGGTACAACACTGTTAGCTTCATCATTGAAAGCGAAGTCTACAATCTCTCTTCATGGTAGATGCCCCATCCCTAGAAACATTCAAGGTCAGGTTGGACAGGGTTCTAAGCAACCTGTCTAGCTGAAGATTTCCCTGCTCATTGCAGGGGAGTTGGACTAGATGACCTTTAAAGGTCCCTTCCTACCCAAACTATTCTATGATTCTGTGAAAAAAGCTGTAGGGTTTGCACCTGGCAATCTTCAAACATAACCGATTAAAGGTAGAAAATTTAGCTTCCTACATTTTATTAAAGCTTAAGGCCTGGAGAGGTCTAAATTTCTTGTCCTATGAGGACATCAAAGCAATGTTTAGGAGTCTATAAGACCCTTTCTCTTTTTTCTTATCAGACCAGGTTGTGCTTAACAACTGTCTTTTCTATTTGAGAGAATGACAATAAGTGTCATTTGTAAGCAAGGGATGCTACAGAACCATACCACCAAGATATTTCCTACAGGTTCTGGATTTGAGGCCATAATAACACTGTTTTTTTTCTGAAGATGTATATTGACTGGTCTGCATTTTAAAAAGGAGCTATCATACCCAGAGACAGAAGACTTTCAGGTACAGTTACCCTGTTATACTATTCTCAGCATCTCATCTGCTCTGTGCTGCTGCCAAACAAAGTTAATATATTTGTTATTTTCTTCCTTGTAAAATTTGGAGATATTTTTCTATTATTCATGGAAGTGCACCATAAATTGTTTAGCAGAACATGTGAAAAACTGAATGAACCTACAAATTTCATGGAAGGTTGTGAAGACAGCTGCAAAAAGCGATTATCTGAGTCCAAAAATTGAGCCTAAGAGTATTTTGCTCTTCTTTGCTTCTCACAATGCACTCCTTTTCCAGTGTGATGAGAGAAGCACCAGTTCTCTTTGATCTCTTTAGAGAACTGGCTCTAGAGTGCTCCCAGAGCTGATACAGAGACAGACCAGAACAGCAGAGAGGATGTACTGGAGAAGATCTATGTGTTTGGTAGCCCTGACTAGGCTTTTCACAGCATTGATATGAGTTTCAGTTGTCAAAAACATAGAAATATTAAGTCCTTGGATGGAAGATGCTGTGCCATTACAAAACATTATTCAGTTCCTTGCTCTAAAGTATCAGGATTTTTGCCTCTTAATGTTTACATGCTTAGAACCTTGCAATGCTCCTGTTTCAGAGCATGACGTTTAGCATAACAGGAAATAAATACAAATTAATTTGAAATACTTTTAAAAATTGGTCTGAGAGTTGACTTACCGAGAGAGAAATGAGTCATCGTCATTATTTTCTCCAGGGGCCCATGATGTTAGTGCCATGGCAATCTGTGCTGCACCCAGATGCTGATTGGTATTTCCTTCAGCTGTACTTTTTGTTAGTTGAAAGATGTTGAATTGTATTGAGTTTTGACTATGGCGTGAGTCATAAGCATGATTCAAGGAATTAAAAACTTTCACATACACAACATGTAATTGGTAACAGCCTTTTCATTATTTTAAGTTTGACTATCTCATAGCCTTTCTGCAAAGATTACTTACTTGTTTCTACACTACTGTTTTGTTTCCTGAATTTGTCACGATCACACTATGTCCCAGTTGCCCACATTTTATGTTTCATTAACATTTCTTAAGCTATCCTGAATATACTCATTCCCTTTTCCTTCTACCCTCCCAGCTATTCACCAGCATGATGAGATGTGTCACAGACCACAGAACTGATGCCAGTTCAACACATAATTTTTCACAGAGCTTCCTCCAAATTGATTTCTTAATCGGTTCACTATAAGCGCTCTTGGAAGAAATGTCTTCAGTTGTTTGTGTGGTGATTTTTTTCATTGGGTTTGGTTTGGTTTTGGTTGGCGTTTTTTTCAATATAACTTTAAGGCCTCCGTTGAATCTCTTAGGTAATTTCCTTGTTTCTGCCTGAAGCAAAAATTTTCCGGCTTCTTCCCTATTCCACCTATTTCTGCAGATTTTCTGCAGAAGTTCCATGAAGTTGACTTTCTCTCTTACGCTATTAATCAAGCAGACCTGCCCTGCTAGGTACAGAGTAAAACACAGGCACTTATGTTAGCCTCTGTATTTCGTTAAGTGACCATTTTCAGATACTGTGGAAATATTAACACTATGCCTATTCCTTCTTTCACAGACCATGGATTACTATCTCTACATAGTTGGTGTTAGGTTTTTACTACATTGCTATGAATGTCTCTCAATTGTTCAGTTTTTAGCAAAAGAAGCCAACAACTGAGCAGACCAAGGACCTGAGCATTAAGTGATAAAATGAACGATCAGTTCACATAAATGAAAGTTAACTTTCCAAGGCTTGAAGACCATAAGGACACTCTCAGTATTTCCTGTTGCTGAAGAATGGTATAATATGGCTATGTGGTCCAAAAAAAAAGCACAGCTGTGTCAGTCTGGCATTGCATCCATCTAACAAGCATCCCAAAAAGTGACATGGCAGTGCTGTTTCTAGAAGTCTGACAGAAGTCTGCCTGGAGTCACACAGCTTTGCACAAGTCTCGCTTTCTGACTCTCACCTCCAATAACTTGGAGACCTCCACATCAAATACCGGTGTAAGCATCAGTATAATCATAGCTGCTTGGCTATAAACAGCCATGTCCAATGCAGTGTTGTTCTTTTCATGAAATAAGACTTTTCAAAAATGCTCATTTCCTTCCCATTTAGTTTTAATGCCAACAGCTGAAAAATGTTGAAATAATCAAAGTTTTTTTACAACATTTTTAGAGTGTCATATAGTTCTTCAATAGATTTGGAGATTTAAGCAAAGAATATTATTGCAGCTCAAGAATACTTAGTGTTTAAGAGTGTTCTCTCATGGTTGAACCAGCACAAAAATTTGATTGCCTGTCTTTCTCTACTTTACATGTGTTTTTTCACCTTTTTTAATCTCTGCTCTTTCTTAACATGTTGCAGTTACTCTCTGCGTCCCCGTCAGGTGGGCAGTACTACAGTCCTAATGTTATTCCCTCCTGCTCAGGCACTGGGATTCATTATTATCAATCTGACATACCTCTCTCTGGTTTGTTTCTTAACATGATGAAAAGCAGTTGCTCCAAGAGTATGGCACAGTCTAATGGCTCTGGGCAGTTTGGGACCTACCTTTGTGGTTTCATGATGACTCCACTCCTTACTCAGAGCTTCTGAGGTCCCGGCTATGTCTGTATCGTCTTCTAAAACCACACACTGTGATTCACCGAGAGAAGTAACAGAGCAGGCGGCTGATAAAGGAGAAAGACTGAGCAAGTTATTATAGGCCACTTACTGAATGATTTACTTCTCATGAAATTTCATATTATTGAGAAAATACACTAGCAATGGAATACTTCAGTTGTTCCTGCGCCACTGTATGAACAATGCAAATATCACATTGGATTATGACGCATGGGCTGAAATTTTAGACACTGTAAGTTGTTACCTCTTGAATCAACTTGTCCAAGGACTTACAAGAAGAGAAACAAAGTTGGATTATCTATAAAAAATCATGCAACCTGATTCAATATATGTCTCAGACTTCCATAGAACTTACCACAAGATGCTCAAGTGTAGTATTCTTACAGGAGGGGAAAAAATCTGCTGAATTAATATTTTATTTAAATGGGCTGGGTGTGGGTGCACCGATCAATGCAAAAATAGTGACACTTGCTAGAGGGAAATTGGAAATAACAGGTCCAAATATAAAACACTTGTAAGCATCATGGATGTATGTTATTTACTAAACCAAGTAAACGTGCATGGCAGATCAAGAAGGACTTTACATGCACACACACACAAAAGCAACTGGGTTCAACAGCTGAAGGAGGGTTATCAGTTGTAAGATAAGGACTTTTTTAACACAGGAGTCATTCACAAATGAGAGGCAGACTCACCAGTAAACTCTTTAAAAATTGGACACAAAAACACTATAAGGCAGACAAAGAGCAGAACAACTACCTAAAGACATGAAAATAACAAACGTGTTTTCATTTATTGTGGAAGCTGAAAGCAAGCCAAGGAAGCTGTGGAGTTAACAGACCAAAAAAAAAAAAAAAACCAAACTGTAAAGGAATGCTCTAGTAAAAAAATCCATAGCAGTTAAGTATTGTATTGCTGTCTAATGGAGATTCACATGCCAGAGCCATTTTTGGCAGGGGAAAAGTCAAAAGAGTTGGCTCAAAATAAAATTTCAGTGTTCTCAAAAAACTGCTTTGAATGAAAAACTGAACAGCAACAGTCAGGTCCAGCTGGTATTCACCCAAGAGTTTGACACAACCAAGATGTGAAATAGCTGAGATAGCATCAGCAGAGTGCAACTTCAGCTCAAACAAAGCCTGGCACAGAAAGACTGGTAGGTGGCAAGGCGGCACTGAGGGCTATTGAGTGTCACTGCCTGGAAGAAGCCTCCAGCTGAGGAAATCCTTGAACCACCAACTGCCAGAAACTGGGCTGGTTAGCCTAGGCAGCATCCATTTTCTACATGACCTGTTTCTAGCACTCTTTTCCAAAGTATTAATTCCTTGCGACAGACTAATAAAATAATTGCAGCATTATGGACTTTCTGTTCTCCTAGGTCTGTTTCAGGCCCATGCTGGGCAAAAGCACCCTCAGAGATTAGGTTTGGTCTTGGGCCCCTTGCTGCCATTCATCAGATGTTGGAGGTTGGTAGTAAGCCTTTTGGCAAGACCAGAGTTCAGTTCATGATAGACGTGGATCTCTGGGGGTCTCATTGTTGTCCTTCCACCTCCACAACTTCTCTGGAGCTCTTCCCATTACAGGAATTTGCCATGCCCAACTTCTCCAGCTTGGCAGATACGTAGCTCTGCTAAGACAGGACCAGGATATCCACTCTCTCCAAACATTGAGGAGTCCTAGGATTTTTCCACCGGGAAGCACAAAGCCTGGCTGACACTGTGCTTAGAAGGTTGTACAGCCCATGGAGCACCTTCCTGGAACAGAGGCTTTCCTTGTGAAACAAAATGAGCTCTCAAAGCAGCAACAGGCACGAGGATACACAAAAAGGTTGATCCAAGTAAGAAGTAAAGCACCCCTCAGTGCAATCAGTCTTCCAGGACCATGGGAGTAAGATCAAAATTCATATATGGCCATATGAATTCAGTTCATTCCCTAAGCAAATTATATACCACAATTTAAAAATGTATAATCGTAACTCCCAAGAGGAGTGCCAGCATCATAGAGCATTATCTTCACACATAACTTCTCTTGCCCATTCTGCTTCACACACATGTTACAGTTTGGGTCTTGTTATACTAAACATTATCTTTCTGCTCAGACTATTGAAGGACATTTATAAATTTGTCTTTCTTGTACTTTATGATTCTGGAGGCATTTTCTCCAATATCAAAGATTCTTGCACTTTTAATGATGAAATTATTTTGAGTTTGAAGGTGAAAATGTCAAATCAAACACCCATTTTGAAAACGAGAAAATAAGAGAAAAAAAAACCACCAAGATTCAGAAGGGGAAAATGTGGATCATTTCTAAAGAAAAGAAAGAAATGTTTATGAAATTTGTGAAATCCCCAAAATTTATTTCTTTTTTTCTAAGGAATTGAAACATGTCTCCCTTAGCATCCTTGGCATTGGAGGGAAGGCAAGTGGTAAACACAATAATTTTTTAAAAAGCTTGGAAATTACCTTCCTTATTTTGGCCTCTGGTACTATCTTCATCTCATTTCAATTAAATTAAACATCTAGCCACAGTTTAACTTTTTATTTTTAGGACTGAAGCAGAAAATGCAATTAAAACTGAGAATGATTCACCAATGTGAGACTGCAGGAAAAAGAAAAACCAAACAGCATAATGTGATGTGTAAACTCAAATGTCATTTTCAAAGGCAAATGATAACCCCTCAGCTGCAAAGTTGAGTCTAGTTTCTATTGAAGAAAAATGTTGACCACGAATGATCAGAAGTCTAACTGACCTTTAAAAGTAGTTTGGACAAATTTTGGTTGTTCAGTCCAAACACAAGAACCCTGAGGGGAAATAACAACCCTTAAGAGTACTGAAAACATCTGCAAAGAGCAAAGTGTGTTTCTCTTCTTTCTGGTGTGTTCTCTTTCTCCCAGGTAGGGAAGATAACAATTAACGGCCTTAAGCTATGCTATGGGTGGCACAACGCAGACATTAGAAAACATTGTTTGAATAGTAGTGCTACAGAAGTTTGTCTTGAACAGTCATGTTATTTTCATAGCTTGATGTAATCATGTGCCTGCTGACAGGCCCTCTGTCAGAAATAGTGTAGATATAGTTGATTGTGCCTTGAGGAATGGTTTAAAAGATCATCTCTTGACATCTGTTCTAGCTCTATGTTTTTTTTATGAGTAATGAAGTGTCGGCATTGTTTATATTCCCTTCTTAAGTAGTAGGTATGTGCTCCCTTCCCTCATTCATTAACTGCTAATAGATTTGTAGAAACAGCTCCCTTTGCCCGTTGTAATCCCTGCTAATTCATTTGGAGCGTCACCCATTAAGATTTTATGTTTAAAAATAATCTTATTCCTTTATATTGCCTTTAGTTATGATAAGTATCAGCTCCAGAGAGACCAATGCAGAGTTCTTCCTGTAAGTAGTACCATCAAAGGAGGAAAGATAATCACACTACTCTCCTCACTCGCCATTGACTTTTCCTCTCCAAACAGCTTCCATCCCAGCTCCTTCATTAAAATCTTCTTAGACAAAAGCTAACCATCTTTTTTTAGGTAAATATTTTATTCTCTACCAGGATTCAGCAGTGGGGGAAAAGTCTTTCTCAGAATGGGACAGCAGTCTCAAGGAATTTCCCTTAAATTTCCTCTTCTAATAGGACAAATATTTACTGATGGGGACTAGCATGAGCCCACTGCCTAATAGCTTTCTGGGTTTGATTATTTTTTTGGATACTGAAGATCCTGGTTGTTTAATCAGAGACTTGCAGATAGTTCATGTTAATGCTGTGTTAAATATGGCTTTGGCTCTAGGCCTGTCCAAGCTTTTCCTCTGTTCTCCACAAATGTGCTCATCATCCACTGGAAAACATGGTGACTATTGGAAGATCTGTGCTATTTGGTCTGTGGTTTCCTCTTTGTTGCTGATCTTCTCTTAACATGTAGTCAATAATGACATCAGAGACTACCTGGGGTAGGCTGCCTTCTCTCCTCTTTGTAGTCATCCACAACTACATCAAAATTTGGGAGATTATGGTAGAACAAAAAAATCTGAGAACGTGTGGCTGGAGCTTGTATGACATTTCTGTTTATGGGCTAAAATAGTTATACAGAAGTTTATCTGTGGTTAAAGAATGGAGAACTTTCTTTTTTTCCACCACTTTTAAATCTGTTTCACCATATTACTCAGATTTATTTTATTTCATGCTGAATTAGGATGCTGAAAAAGGATGCTTTTTTTGAAGGGAAAATCTCTTAATTTTCATTTTGACACTATAATCTAATCAGACTTACAAAACGTATTTCACCAAATGAAACAGGCATAAGCATGAACTCTGTCATTTATGTGCTGATTCTATGTAGCCTTGATAAGACTATCTTCGTAGTGGGTGCTTAAAAAACCTCAGTCCTTGCCGTAGCTCCACGCGGTGTGATGAAGCTATTGCAAGTAGCCAACAGACTTAGGTCAAGTCCAGCTCAGGGACCCTGCCGCCTTCTGCAGCCACCTCAGGAACTGCATGATTACCTTTTAAACCAGTGTCATAGCTGTATCCTCAGCTGTGTCTTAGGGGCAAAGTCAACTTCAAAGAATTACTTTTAGGGCTTGGCTTCTCATCCTCTGTGGTAAAAAACAAAAATAAAACACACAGGGACTATGTCTGACTATGACTGAAAGTGTAATACATGTGCCAATAGGCTGCAGCTATGCTGAGGTCACTGTAGTCTGAGTTAGCTAACCAAAGTTAGCTATAAGTTAACAGATAAAATACTGCTTATGTAGTAGCACTGCAAGCGGCACTGAAAACAGTCATTTTGCAGCCCGCAGGAACAACGGTGTTATGTGTGTGCATTGAACATGGCATATATAAGTGTATTCCAGAAGATGTGATGGCAGTTCAGGTCTCCCATGAGGATCAAGGACTGCAATCTAGAAGCTTTGTCCAGCAATTTATGGAAGGTTTCATCCAACACTACTCTTGATGGGGTAGCCTGTGAGGGACACCCATAGTGTTGTTCTTCCCTTCAGTTCTGACTTCTAAGCTCTCAACCAGCCACTCTGTAGCAAAGCTTCACACATTTGAGCCATTCCTCTGTACACAGAGTACATATCCATCCATATATGCCAAGTATAATAACATACTGCTCAGGTGGTTAGTCAAACATGACTAAAACTTAATGTATTAACCCCAGAAGACAAGAAATAAGTCATGAGGGAGTGGGAATGGCTTGTATATGCTTCCTTATGGTACTACTACTGCTGATTTCCACTAGATAAGAAGTTTGCCTTATTCTCACACTTTCTAAAATACAATAGTTATTATTAAGATTGGAATAGGGCACTTGCCACTGGTTTCATTCTTACTGGTGACAAGGAAAGAGTGTCCTATATATACACATGGCTTTAGCCCGTGTATGGGATATGTTCTTTTCTAAACTGAAAAGGTATGGCAAATTCACATGGAATTAAAGATAAAAAGGAGAATAATATTATGACAAACCTTTTCAGTTGATCATATATGTATCTTGTCTTGAAAAAACTTTTTGAAGAAATCAATGAATGCCTTCCTAATACCTGTTTAGTACAGGTAACCTGAGCTATTTTATAATCTCAGTTATTTTAGAACCCATTTGGTTCCCTCTCCTAACAAACATTAGAATTCAAATGGCATGCTTTCTTTTGCAATTTCTGTGTAACAACCTTTGTAAGATCTGTAATCAGAGTTATTTCATAATCTGGACTCATTAGGGGCTAGTTTTGTTCCTTTTCCTAGCAAATGATAGCTTGAGAATGGTATGTTTTCTTTTGTAATGCCTTCCCAATGAACTTTTTAAGACCTAATTCTCCTTCCAAATAGCTGATTTATCTGTTGTGTGGTGTTATCAAGCAGGGTTGAACACGGTCATATGAGTGATTTATTGGCTGGCGTGTAAGGTGTCTTGTGACTTCTAATTGTATGGTGTCATAAACATTTTCTTTCCCCTTCTATGCAACTACAAAGTGAAAATATCATAAGAACCTTACCTGGAGTTATCTGTAAATATGTAATTAAGTCCTCTTCACTTAACTAGAGTTATTCCCCAATAGATTTGATCCTTGCAAGTAAGAAAATACAAGTTTCCCTGAGAAATTTTTAACCCAACATGTAGGATGCAGAATTTAAACATTAGATCTAGGAAGTTCAAACTTCTCATTGCAATTACTTTGAAAAACCTCATGAAACAACATTGTATCATGGACTTCACAACCTCACAGATGAGCTGTCTTGTCCAGATCCAAGAGATGTGGTACTCATAATCTTATTCCTGATAAAAGCAGCCATGTCTGGCTGCTGATAGAAGGCAATGACTAGACTTTTAAAATTTCTTATTTATTTCCTATATTTGGCATGATTTACTTGGATGTCTGTCCCAACGTAGGAGTAGGAAAATGTGTAGTCATTTAACATGTGTGCGTTCTCTCCCATATAGCTGTATGCAGGCCAATGGTTTCTCAGACACGCATTTTTTTATTCAAAGTTAAAAGCTAAAGGAAGGCTGAGAAATTATACTTCCATTTAACTGCACTTACTTCTAAGATCTAAGTGGGGAAAAGTATGCTGGAAGACTTTTTTCATCCTGTCCAGTTTATCTGAAACATTTATGCGGTCAGTTACACATCAAAATAGTGGATTTTTTTTCATTTGCTACGTTAGTTTTTCACTGTATAAACATAACTTGCATACATTTAAAGTGGTTTTGCCAGCTTTTATCAAAATTAACAAAAAATTTACCAAAACCACATCAAATATTGTCTCTGTCAGAAAGGTATAATTATAATGGAGTCCTTTCTAGAGACCAATGGAGGTTTTTAACTGTTGGAAACAGACCGAGATCTCTGATACCAGGGATTGATTTCACCCTCTAATTTCCTGCTTTGCTTGTGAATTTCTCACTCAATTTATTTGAAGATGCTCAAAAAGCCAAGCTTAGAAAGTTCAGCTTAGTATGATTAGATGGCCAACTCAGGTAGCACTGTTGTATGCCTGCCCCTGAGAGAATGATTTGACTGCTTGGTATTAAATACTACCTAAAGGCAGTCTATGAAATCAGGTTCCCTGTTTTGAAGCTCAGATTCCCTTAGATGTTTAGTGCTGACTTGGAGGTGTGCTCAGAAGCACAACGCTGGGGAAACTGCTGTTAGAGCCTGCCACCAGTCCAAAATTGGAAAGAGGAATCAAAATTCTCTGCTTGTTCTTGGGGTGGCCTGATTTACTAGGCTTACTCAAAATGCAGTTGAACAGAGCTTGCTAATCAAGCCAGCATCCATGCTGGAGGAGTGCAGAGCAGAAAGAAGCAGCAGACAATGTTTGACTGCGCTGCTCAAGTTGGGGGACCTGAGTGATTTACCCTACTCAGCCCAAAAGTGGTGGGACACTTTGGTCACCCTCAGGTAAGATTTTGTCTTAGCCCTGAAGCTAAGGCTTAGGTAGGGCTTGTTCCTTAAAAGTCTCTGTCCTATTCTTGACAACCTAGGTAGGTATCATCTCAAGCACTTTTGATGTCTCTACCAGAGTGAAGCACTAGGTTTTTAGGTCTGTGTTGTACTCAGGACTAATATAACTATCAAAATCAGTCAAAAAGATATAAACTAGTATGTCGCAAACTCAAAAGAAGCCACCATTTTCAGGGCGTGCAGAGTTTCAAAATCACATAATCACAGAATGGTTGAAGCTGTCAGGGACCTCTGGATGCCGTCTGGTTCAACCTCCCTGCTCCAGCATGGCAATCTAAAGCCCGTTGCCCAGGACTGTGTCCAGATTCCTTTTGAATATCTTCAAGTATCTGCTGCCTCCTTGGGCCCCAAGTTAAACGTGTGATGAGAAAACTTCCTACCCTGGTACGGCCCTCTGATTATTATCCATTATTGATTTTTCATGTAGGCAGTGATGAAGTTGCAATAAGAAGTCCAAGGGCAATCAAGAGAGACTTCAGGGCCTTGGGACAACTGGTTAAGGGATCAGGAGCACAAGTCATGTTCTCCTCTATCCTTCCAGTTGCAGGGAATGATGGGGGAAGAAACAGGAAGACTCAGCAGATCAATACCTAGCTCTGTGACTGGTGTCACCAGCAGAATTTTAGGGGTTTTGATCATGGGTGGGAGTACATGACACCAACCTGCTAGCAACAGATGGGGTACACCTGTCTCAAAGGAGGAAAAGGACTTTTGCAGTTAGCAGGACTCATTGCAAGAGCTTTAAACAAGATTTGAAGGGGGAGAGGAATGAAACCAGGCTCACCAGACATAAGCCGATGTTAGAGGGACGATGTGCTAGAAACATTCTTCAATATGGATCACATTTGAAATGTTCCTGTACTAATGTGCTCAGCACACTAGCCACCTCAGTGGAGGCAGGGGATGGAGAAAGCAGCAAAGACGTAAGGGTTGTTGATGCGTTAGAAACCACAAAAACACCAGAAAACAGTGACATAGGAATTAGGGTTTCTCCCCCAAAAAAGATGGTGGGATCAATAGCCCAACTGAAGTGCATCTCCACGCAGCATGGGCAACAAACAGGAGGAGCTGGAAGCCATTGTGCAGCTGGGAAACTATGAAGTAATTGCAATCATGGACACATGGTGGGATGACTCATGCAACTGGAGTGCTGCAATGGATGGGTATAAACTCTGCAGAAAGGATAGGCAAGGAAGGAGAGGCAGTGGGGTAGCCCTGTATGTTAAGGACTGTTTTGACTGTCTAGAGCTTGATGATGGTGATGAAAGGGCCAAGTGTTTATGGGTAAGAATCAGGGAAAAGGCCAAGAAGGCTGATATCATGGTGGGAGTCTGTTACAGACCACCCAGCTAGGATGGAGACAGACGAAATATTCTATAAGCAGCTGGGAAGTCTCACGAACGCTAGCCCTTCTCCTCGTGGGGAACATCAACTTGCCAGATGTCTGCTGGAAATACAATATGGCAGAGAGGAGACAGTCTAGGAGGTTCCTGTAGTGTGTGGAAGATACTTCCTGACACAGCAGGTGAACGAGCCAAATAGGGAAGGTGCACCACTGGACCTGTAGTTTGCGAACAGAGAGAGACTTGTGGGTGACATGGGCACAATGATCCTGAAGTGATAGAGTTTTCGATTCTTGAAGAAGTAAGGAGGGGGGTCAGCAGAACTGCCACCTTTGATTTCCAGAGGCCAGATTTTGGCCTGTTTAGGGACTTGTTTGACAGAGTCCTTTGGGAGGCAGTCCTGAAGAGCAAAGAAGTTCAGAAAGGCTGGACATTCTTCAAGAAGGAAGTATTGTGTCCTATCAAGTGATAGGACAAGAGGAAATGGCCCCGAGTTGCACCAGGGAGGTTTAGATTGGATATTAGGAAAAATTTCTTCACCAAAAGGGTTATCAAGCACCGGAACAGGCTGCCCAGGAAGTAGCTGAGTCACCATCCCTGGAGGTATTTTAAAGAGGTGTAGACATGGCACTTCAGGACATGGTTTAGTGGTGGACTTTGCAGTGTTAGGTTTATAATTGAAGTCAATGATTTTAAGGGTCTTTTCCAACCTGAATTATTATATGATTCTAAGTATGGAGATGCCAGAATGTCTCTGGGCAACCTGTGGCAGCGCTTGGTCACCCTCACAGTGAAAAAGAGTTTCTCAATGTTCAGAGGAAACCTACTGTTTTTCAGTTTGTGTCCATTGCCTCTGTCCCTTTCACTGGACAACAGTGGAAAGAGCCTGGCTTCATCTTCTTTGTACCTTTCCTTCAGGCATTGGTGAGATCCTCCTGAGCCTTCTCTTCTCCAGGCTGAAGAGACTCCAAATCACTCAGCCTTTTCTGCTAGGAGAGACACTCCAGTCCCTTCATCACCTTTGGGACCCTTCACTGAACTCTCTCCAGTACGTCCATACCTGTCTTGTACTGTGGAGCCCCACATTGGACACAGTACTCTGAGTGTGGCCTCACCAGCACTGAGAAGAAGGGAAGGATCACCTCCCCTGACCTGCTGGCAACACTCATTCTAATGCAGCCCAGGATACAATTGTCCACCTTTGCCACAAGGGTACGTTTGTGTTAGACTGTATTTGGCATGCCTCACTAACATGCTAATGCTTTTATTCAGTTTGTGTCCTCTAAGCAGACCAGACAGATATTTCATACTTACTCAAGAACTTGAAGAAAGCCCACATGAAGAGGTATGAAACCACTGGAGACATCCAGATAATAAATCTATATGCTGGCAAAACTTTAACAAGACTAATCCTGACATTTGTGTTAAGAACACGAGAAATGTCCTGGGGTCCACAAGCCATCTGACTTCTCCAAGTGCTAATCGGAGAAAGAAGATAAATCTAATTACATATCATAACTGAGGGTATGAGGAAACCTGTGTTTCTGTTTTTTTCCAGATTTCAGCAAATATTTCAAAGAAAATTGTCACTCGCAAAATATGATGCTGGGATACTGAGAAAGATCAGTGACAAAATCCTTTTGGAGGGCTACGCGACCTGTCATGGAACATAAAGCTTTTCCTCCTATCAGTCAGGAAGAGAAAGAAATACTTTCCAATGCGTGTGATGGAAGATTACTGCTCTGAACCCTGAGAATCCAGGTTTGTGTTCAAAACATGGGCTAGAAAGGGTGATTTTGTTATTGCCTGTTGCTTGCTGGAGCTTTAGAAACACTAAATGTGGTTTGGGAGCCTCAGAACCATAGGAAGAGTAGTTTAGATAAATGCAATGCTGGACAGAAAAGGCCACAAGAAAAGATGAACAAACTTAAGAAGCCAGAACAAAACACTCTAAACCAGGAACAGCAAACCAAACCATCAAAGTTTGGAATAAAACAATTGGCCCTCTGTATTTGTGTTAGACTTTATTAGTTAAATGGATGCCAGTTACTGAAAGAGTAGGTTTGTAAAATTCACAAGACTATAAGGTACACACATAGGTCAGATATGCTAAAATGGTTTGGAAAATATTTGAAATGGTTTGAAAATCAGGGGTTTGAAACTGACCTCCGGGTAGCTCTTATGCAGAGATTCCCCATGACTGGGCACTTATACCTTTTCATTAAAGGAAAGTTGTGTGCAAAACTTGACTCTCTTTTTTAACCCCCCATTTTTACAAAATGCCAGAGTTTATGATACTTGAGCTAATAATGTCTGGACTTAAGTACAGTTAATAGATAATGTATTAAATACCAGGAAAGTTATTTTATAAATTAAGTCTACAGCTTTTTTCTCTGCAACCATGAGTGAATGGAATAGTTTGGAAGCAGCCGGTTCACACTGAGAAAACTGTTCTGTTGCTGAAGACAAAGGATTACATCATCAGCACTCAGCAAAGGAAAGGGGCAAAGTATTTAAAACCCACTATACAAATTCTGTTTTGGGTAGCTTTAGCTATTGACATTCTTGTGTACCTGAACCAGACTGTCATTAATGTCCTGAGTGTTTCTGACAATTGGAAAATATTGAGGAGGAAAAAAAGGTAATAAAATATTCTATAAGGGAGAGAAGGACTAACAACAGATTTCAGTATCTATGGGAATGTTTCCAAAATAAAATCTGCTGTGCAAGTACTGAGCAGAGAATGTATGCCTATTAATAAAAAGAAGATTGAAGCTGTGCACAACTTGCCAGCTTTCCAGGCACTCCTGAAATCGGGTTTTTATAGGGACCTATTTATAATGTCTGCTCCTTCTACAAAACCTGAGCACGGCGTCTCAATGACTGCTCTCAATGGCTCAAATTATTTTTTATTTTACCATTTCAAAAACTGATATTAGTCTTTGCAACTACTCTTAGCTTAATACTTGCATTTCTAAAAGAAATTGAGCAGGATTAGATGATTTTCAAAGTTGCAAGTTGGTAGAAAGGGCCTACCAGGACATGAAATCTAAATCTGCACGTAGTTATGTTACAAAAATATTTCACTGTATTTTACTGGAAAAAATGTACTTAAATTTATACTCTGTGGTCTGCTTTTCCCAGTAAAATATGATACTTTCTGGACAATATTTGTTAATATTTCTAGTATCTCTTGTTTTGAAGTTGTTACTAAATCTATATACTGTACTCCTATTTATTAATGTTTCCTTTGTGCTGTTTCACCCCATACAACATGATGCTAAATTTCCATTCATCTTTCCAAAGACTATTTTCACAAACATATCTGCCTGTTCTTCAACAGCCCTCTATGTTAAGAACATGTATGCATATAGAATATGACTGGATCAGGGCGGATTTCAGTTTCTATTTTCTTTTTATTTCCTTTTTATTTGCTCTTTTTTTTCAATAGAAAAAGACTATTTTTAGCTGAAAAAGAAAAAGACGTGTTGTCAACCAATCTCTGACCGAGCTGTTCTTGTGTGAACGCTTATGTGGCACACACTGAAAGCTGGCACACAGCATGTGAAGTACCTGCTTCATGTGGAGTCTCAGACAGCAGGGTCCCTTCCAGTTCCACAAACCATGGCTTTGCTGCTTCTCCATCTTCTTCCCACAGTTGGAAAATCAGAGTGTGGCTCTCTTAAAACAATGCTGGAGATGAAAGCAGCAGCTTTGGTTTATTTCATGCTGCGTAAGACACAGTGAAGCAAGACTCACAAGACCAGGAAAAGGGTTGGCTCAATCTTTCATCTCATGAGCCATCGAAATGGCTGGGTTTATGCATATGTCAATGCCAGACAACTTTACATTCTTTTTGGAACAGCCCTTAGAAGCGTGGTTCAGATATTTATTGCCAACTTACAAATAGTTATAACTTTGAAATGCCAAATGAGTTGTCTCCAGCTGCTCATAATTTTCATCTGGAGACATTAAACAGAGATACACTTGCATGAGTAAGCAAGCATTTCCCAGCAGCAAGCTTTCTGAACCTGTTCACCTAGGCTGTAGGAACAATGTCCCCCAGTTTAGTTTAACCTACCAGACGCCACTCCGATCTGCGTCAGGGACTGGCTACCGGTTTCCTTTTAGTCCCTGCTGCCTGTGAGCTGGCACATAGCAGCTGCAATCAAACAAATATTGGGCTTTTAATTCCCTGGGAGTCAGGGCTCTACTGTCCGAGGGCAATTGCCAGTAAAGCATTCTGCATCCCCTGTGCCCTGGGGGAGGAGAGAGAAAAAATCCCCATGACTTCCCTTTCCTCTGCCCACAACCTCCCTCTTTCCCACTTCAAAATAGTCCCCGCGCTATGACAGCAGAGGATGCAGGTTTACTCAGAGGTACATCACAGGGTTTTTTTGTTACACGGCCCCCCATCAGGCTGCACACAGTCAGCCAGCACCATGCTGCCGCATGGCTCCCGCTGTGCTTCCCGTGGGTCCCTGTGGGTCCCCAGGGATGACACTTCTGTCTCTCCACGGGGAAGAACCTTCTCCCTAGCACTGCTTAAGCACAGATCTAAATTCAAAGTCTCATTTTCCTGTCCATCCCACTTGCTTCACACGCTGCTTTCAGTGCTGGGCACCTCCACCGTGCAGCTGTCAAGACCGTGCATGGTCCTGAGCTCTTCTTTGCCTGAGCCCAGGGTTCACCCCCTCTGCCAAATTAAACTTGACTTGGGTTCAAGCTCTGTTTCGATGCTTCTACCACATGCTATGTTTCCTAATCACACACAACTCATGTGGGAAACATTTAGCTCCAGTCAAGCCATGACTGCAACCGACCTACACCAGCGGCAGGTCTGAACTGGTGCTTCCCACTCAGCAACGCGTGCGAAAGCCACCATGTCCCCTACCCTCTAACCTTCACCCAGCCTGGCTTCTGCTAACAGATGGCATGAGCAGAAAAATAAGAGAAAAGTTAAAATTCAGAGAGGTGGGAGACCTTTGGGTTATCTGAAAGCAGACTTTTGGAGAGAGCAAGCAGGGACAGCAGCAGGGCTGAGAGCACACGGCTTCCTGCAGCTGGGCTGGGGCATGGGGAGTAGCTCAGGGCCAGCAGGCAGGGACTGCGCGGAGACATGGGGTGCCCAGGGGTCAGTGGGGACGTGAAACTTCCAACAGGATGTAACATGTGAATAAGGTGAAATGGATACGCACATTTTACCCCAACGCCAGCCTTGTTAGCCTTGCACAAGCTACAGGTTACTTTATCCAATGTGATAGTCTAGCGGCTTTTGGGATAGGCACATCTTGGAGCACAGTACCAGGACTGCTAGTGAAAGAAGTAGCAGCGAGAAAGGGAGGTTCTGGCAGGAGGCAAAAGCTCCATTTCCAGGCTTCAGTCCCCCCAGGAGCGATGCCAAAGAAGTCACCACCTCTGGAGGTGAGGCAGCAGCTCTTTGCGTCACTGCTCTGGGCTCCAGGGTGGGTGGGAAATGCCACTGCCCTCCCCCAGTGCAGGACAGGCAGCCTGCCTCTCTCTGCTGTTGGGCTGGCAAGGGAGGAGGGGAGCCGTGAACACAGGAATAAATGAACTGCTGTGCTTTCAGCGCAGATATTCCTCCAAAGCTCTCAGACTGACAAGTAGGTCAATCCAAAACCGTGTCCTGTAAGGTGCTGCCATGTGCTGTAGTTTCCCTGGGCTGTCTTGAGACCATGGGTTGTTCACAGCACCAGATGCAAATCCAAGGCCATGAGGTGCAAGGAGTCCTTGACATTATTTGGGATGTTATGAAGGAAGACTTCTGGGTAGAGGGCTTCCTATAGGGAGTGAGTATCCCTGGGATATGCAACAGCTGAGCAGCTGCATTGAGAATTGCAGTTCTGAGTGAAGGTAGACATCCTCTTGATTCCAGTTAGTAGGAATTTTCATTTGCGTTCTCTGAGGCTGTACTACATCTATCCGTTACTCTACTTGGCAATCTTTCCAGGTAAAATATAATTCAGCATTATTTACATAGACCAGATTCCTGGAACATTTCTCTTTTTGAGAGTAGGGGGAGAGAAAATTCAGCTAAATGCCACATTCCTTTAATAAAGAGAAAAGCATATTGTAGTTGTGTACGAAACTGACCAGGTGATTATGAAGAAACTTAATTCTCATCATTTCCGCAGCCCTAGAAATACAGAGCTTACTCCCATTTTGATCTGAACTTTCCAGTACTGGCTTGACCTGCTCCAAATTTTTACAGAATAAGCACAAAGGCACAAGTTTGTCAACACTGCTCTTTGGTCAGCAATGGCAAGATAAGAAACTGGTTTGTAGCAAGATGTTTGTAATATTAAGGTTATGTTCCTCCCCATAGTGAATGTGATATCTCAGTATTATTACTGCTTAATTTAGAGCTTATCTTCTCATTCCGTCACATGTGATTTAAATTATTTACTTACTTTACTAATACCTCTGTGAAAAAAATCTTACAAATTTATCTCTTTCTTTACAGTCCCCTTTAATTATACCGATATGTCAAATTCGCAGTGGTGTTTGGTTATATTCCTGTTAAACAGTATGCAACGTTCAAAAACATTTTAGAAAATGGTCATTGTATAGTTAAAGTAAGCAACAAAGTGTGTGGAAGAGCAAATATAGGAGAAGGAAGAGGCAACTTGTTTTTTTAGAAGTTATCTGTTGCATTTCAGAAAAATGAAATGTTATTTATCAATCAGTGTTTCCAGTTGGATATATATCATTCTTTGTCTTCTCCAGAAGTTGTGGATCTGGTGACTGATCAAGGACAAAGATGTCCCTTCGGTTTCACTGCTTTCAACAGCAGTGAGACTGACTTTCTCAAGAATCCAGAGGTTTTAATTCACCATGCTGAATAAGGGCCTCAGGGTTTCTCCTGTGACAAACCACATCAATAATCTAACTAGGTTTCTACTGAAAAAATTATTGGATGAGGCAAACTCCAGATGTCTGGTGAAATATTTCAAACATAGAGAACTGATTTTTCCTGATCTTTGCTGGCTGGAAAATCTTTGACCAACCTAGCTATATCTGGTAGCTTTCAAGGAAAAATAATCAAGGAATATAAGGTCAGTTGAGTTTCCTAACCCTGCTTTGGTGATTTAAAAAGTATTTCTCCTATGGTCAAGCATATCCAGTTGTAACAACAGCCAATGGATATCCAATTCTGAGGCAAGGCAGGTTCATTATACTCCAGCAGCACACTGAGAGTTATTTTGTTATCAGTTTGAAGTGATATCTTCCATTTGTTCAGGTTTTGGGTGCACGCTGGACTTAATTGAAGCACTTCCATATGCTCCTTTTCAAGTTCACCTTCAACACTACATTTCAAAGCATAGGGACAGTAAGTTACAGTAGAAGCATATTAAATTCAAGAAAGAAGAGCAGCAAAGTTAAACTGGAGTACTACTGAAAGAAAAGGGTAAAAAATATGACAGCACTGTTGTAATGACCATTCATTAACTCAGGAAATGCAAGCTACACTTCAAAGAAAATTAAACATGTTAATAAAGTAGGGACATATGTATTGTGTCTGTCTAAGGTGGAGTTAATTTTCCCCATAGCAGCTCTCACAGCGCTGTGCTTTGTACTGGTAGCTAGAAAGGTGTTGATAACACACACCGGTGTTTTGGCTACTGCTGAGAGGTGCTCACACAGCATTGGGGCTGTCGCTCCAACATTCCCCTCTCACCAGTAGGCTGGGGGTGGGCAAGATCTTGGGAGGGGACACAGCTGGGACAGCTGACCCAAACTGACCAAAGGGATATTCCATACCATATGACATCTGCTGAGCAATAAAAGCTAAGAGAGAAAAGGAGAAGGGGGGGCATTCACCATTACAACCTTTGTCTTCTGGACCACCTACTATGCATAATGAAGCCCTACTTCCCAGGAAGTGGCTGCACATCACCCGCTGGTGGGAAGTAGAGAATAAATCTTTTGTTTTCCTTTGCTTCCATGCACAGCCTTTGCTTTTGCCTTTATCTTGAGCCACGAGTTATTCCATCTTATTTCCACCCGCCGTCCTGCTGAGGAGGGGAGTGATAGAACGATTTCTTGGGCACCTGGCATCCAGCCGAGGTCAACCAACCACGGTCCTTTTTGGTGCCCACCATGAAACATGAGGAATTCAAGATAAGAACAGTAATTGGGAGAGGTAACAGGCAAACATGGACTGAACACAGCTACAGACCTAAGAGCAGAATGATTGTAGGGAATATCAGTTGTAATTGAGGTGAAGGGACAAGGGCTGGATTTTATGTAAATTGCCCGTTTTCATTTGCTGCTGTGATGATACTATTTTGATTTTGGTGTGGAGAATTTTTGTTGTTGTTGTTGATATGAGTGAAGGTTTTGAAGACTGTGTGATGAATGTGGATTTCAATGATAATTCTTAAATATGTGATTCACAGAGGTGAGGCATAGAATGTATGGGGTTACTGTGGCAGGGTTTTGGTAGCAGGGGGGCTTGCAGGGGTGCCTTCCACGAGAAAATGCCAGAAGTTTCCCCCGTGTCCAATAGAGCCAATGCCAGCTGGCTCCAAGGTGGACCTGCCGCTGGCCAAGGCCAAGCTCATCAGCAATGGTGGTAGCACCTCTGGGATAACATATTTAAGAAGGGGGAAAAGTTGCTGTGCAACAGCAATTGCAGCTGGAGAGAGGAGTGAGAATATGTGAGAGAAACAGCTCTGCAGACAGCAAGGGCAGTGAAGAAGGAGGGGGAGGAGGTCCTTCAGGCACTGGAGCAGAGATTCCCCTGCAGTCCATAGTGAAGACTGTGGTGAGGCAGGTTGTCCCCCTGCAGCCCATGGAGGTTAATTGTGGAGCAGATATCCACTAGCAGCCCATGGAGGACCACACACCGGAGCAGGTGGATGTGCCCAACGGAGATTGTGACCTTGTGGAGAGCCCATGCTGGAGCAGGTTTGCTGGTAGGACTTGTGACCCCATGGGGGAACCATGCTGGAACAGTGTGCTCCTGAAGGACTGCACCCCATGAAAAGGACCTACACTGGAGCAGTTCATGAAGAACTGCAGCCTGTGGGAAGGACCCGTGTTGGAGAATCATAGAATCATAGAATGGTTTAGGTTGGAAAGGACCTTGAAGATCATCGAGTTCCAACCCCCCTGCCATAGGCAGGGACACCTCCCACTAGACCAAGTTGCCCAAGGCCACGTCCAGTCCTCCAAGTTCATGAAGGACTGTGTTCCGTGGAGCAGGGGAGGACTGCAAGGAGTCCTCCCCCAGAGGAGTAAGGAGCTGCAGAGACAGTGTGTGATGAACTAACAGCAACCCTCATCTCTCATCCCCTGCGCCACTGCGGTGAAGGAGGTAGAGAATTTGGGAGTGAAGTTGAGCCTGGGAAGAACAGAGGGCTGGAGGGAAGGTATTTTAAGATTTTGTTTTCATTTTCTCATTATCCTACTCTGATTTGATGGGTAGTAAATTAAATTAATTTTCCCCAAGTCGAGTCTGTTTTGCCTGTGACAATAATTGGTGAATGATCTCTCCCTGTCCTTATTTTGACCCACGAGCCTTTTGTTATATTTTTTCTCCCCTGTCCAGCTGAGGATGGGGAGTGATAGAGCAGCTTTGGTGGGCACCTGGTGTCCCACCAGGGTCAACCCACCACAACGTGCAAGACTAAAGTGTCTGAACAGTCTTAACTCAGATGAGCTGAGAATCCCCAAAATCATGACATGGTTACAACTCTGGTATTTTAACATTTGTGAACCAGAGTAGATGTAACTGACTGCTTAAGACATTTGTTCATAATTTCTCATGGGATCTCAAAAGATGAGGAGTAGGAGAAAGCAAGGGAGGAGTTCAACAGCAGGTAGACTCTTCTCTATCTAGGAAAGGCAAAAGTTTAAAAATAAGCATTTAAGGGTGGACTTGGAAAATGGTTGACAATGGATAAGAATAGAAGAGTAAAGACTCAGTCTTATGGAGATGTGGAGGCAGAAGATGCTTGGACAGATGCAATGGAGATGGCAAGAGAACAGAGGATGGCAGTGGGTAGGACAGTAGGGACAGATGTGTTTAACTCACAGACTGAAATGCCTTAAGGACCTTTATATTAACCACAAGTGGGCTGAGCCTTTGCAGTCTTCTTCTGGCAATGAATCAGTGTGAGTTCTCCTAGGAATGTCTATTTTCTTCCTTCTAGCAACTGACCTGCACAGAGACTAACAGATCCCCATTGCTATGATTAGTCAGCCTGGATGGAAAGGACCTCAGCTGAGAGTCTGGATTCTGCCACCTGTTTTTGTGGCCGTCAGTCTGGCTCCTGGTGCTGAAGCTTCTTTTCCTGATGGGTGTTCGCTTTTCCTGAAGAACCAGGAAGTTAATTTTAGAAACAAATAGTCCTGAGAATAATGTTAAGATTGATATGAAATTCTTAAAATAAAGGATGTGCCAGCCGTTGATGTTGTGGGACTTAGACACCTTGTTGTTCAAAACTGGGCTTTTCTATGTGACACATAGAAGCCACCAGAACTGTGAGGTTTGAGAGAAAGGTACTCTGTATTCATCTCAGAACCCACATGCCTGAGTCCTGCTGATGTCCTGAAGGTCTGGTCAGCAGCTACACAAATAAATACCATGGAATCGTAGAATCATAGAATGGTTAGAGTTGGAAGGGATCTTAAAGATCATCTAGTTCCACCCCCCCTGCCCCTTCACAGGGCTGGTCTCAGTCTGTTCTCCACCCAGCCTGTATTTGTGCTTGCGATTGCCCCGACCCACATGCAAAATGTTGCACTTGGCCTTGTTGAACTTCGTGAAGTTTGCTCAGGCCCACCTCTCAAGTTTGTCCACATTTCTTTAGATGGCATCTCTTCCCTCCAGCATGTTGACCACTCCACACAGCTTGGTGTCATTAGCAAACTTGCTGAGGGTGCACT
The DNA here is from genome assembly GCA_008711295.1 of Anarhynchus alexandrinus. Taxonomy (NCBI): domain Eukaryota; kingdom Metazoa; phylum Chordata; class Aves; order Charadriiformes; family Charadriidae; genus Anarhynchus; species Anarhynchus alexandrinus. Next base: position 90,633 of record VUYV01000030.1, read on the forward strand.
CAATCCCACTATCCAGGTCCCAACAAAGATGCTAAACAGCATCAGTTCCAGTACCGACCCCTGAGGAATGCCACTCATCTCTGGTTACCACTTGGATGTCAAGTCATTGACCACAACTCTTTGAGTGTAGCCATCCAGCCAATTCCTTATCCACCGGGTGGCCCATATGTCAAATCCATGTCTCCAATTTAGAAACAAGGATGTCGTGCAGGACAGTGTCGAACGCTTTGCACAAGTCCAGGTAGATGATGTCAGTTACTGTTTCGTTATCCACCAATGCTGTAATGACGTCATAGAAGGCCACCAAATTTGTCAGGTATGATTTGCCTTTAGTGAAGCCATGTTTGCTGTCACCAGTCTCCTCTCTGTTTTCCATGAGCCTTAGCATAGTTTCCAGGAGGATCTGCTCCATGATCTTGCTGGACACAGTGATGAGACTGACCAGCCTGTGGTTCCCCAGGTCTTCCTTTTTTCCCTTTTTAAAAACGGGGTTTAGTTGCCCCTTTTCCAGTCAGCAGGAACTTCACCAGACTGCCACGACTTCTCAAATATGATGGATAGTGGCTTAGCAACTTCACTTGCCAGTTCCTTCAGGACCCGTGGATGAATCTCATCAGGTCCCATGGACTTGTGCACCTTCAGGCTCCCTAGAACCTGATCTTCTGCAGTGGGCAGTTTTTCACTCTCCCTGTCCCTGCCTTTGCCTTCTGCAACTTGGGTGGTGTGGCTAGAGCACTCGCCAGCAAAGACTGAGGCAAAAAAGTTGTTGACCACCTCAGCCTTCTCCATATCCCACATGTCCAGGCCTCCCATTTCCTTCTGGAGAGCGCCCTCATTTTCCCTAGCCTTCCTTTTATCACTGGCATACATAAAGAGAATTTTCTTACTGCCCTTGACATCCTTGGAGAGATTTAATTTTGTCGTGGCGTTAGTTTTCCTAACCTGATCGCTGGCTGCTTGGACAATTTATCTGTATTCCTCCCAGGCCACCCATCCTTGCTTCCACCCTCTGTAGGCTTCCTTTTCGTGTTTGAGATTGTTCAGGAGCTCCTTGTTCATCCATGCAGGCCTCCTGGCTTTTTTGCCTGACTTCTTCTTGTTTGAGATGCATCATTCCTGAGCTTGCCACCATCATGGCCTATTAGATCAAAAGGGTTAGGTTTTTTTCCAATAATGCAGACATACTCTTGTGTTTCGCTGACGTGTCTTTTGATCTCTGGGGGAAGCTAAGGAGTATGAAAGGCAACGGCTGCTACACTCTCACAGAGCTCTCTTGTTCGTTGCCAGCCACCAGCCAACCTCAGGTGCTCCTGATGGAGATACACACACCTCTTCCAAGTGGCATGTGGAGGTCATCACCAGCATTCAGCTGCTGCTTGTGCTGAAGAAGGTAAGTTCCTAAACACATGCAGGGACAACCGGCCAGGCTTGTATGTCTGGGACCTGGAAGAGCAGGGTCCAGACATCAGGTGGGAACGTGGAAAAAACCGTGACCAACACTGAATTTCCATTATGTTAGAAATTATGATACTTAAAAAAAAAATTTACATAATTTTCTGAAATAAAACTGTTTTAACAAAAACATATGAAAAATTGTGAGGCTGTTGAGCTTTTAGGCCCACGCTGTGTGCATAAAGGGTATCTCCAATGTCATCTCCACCTTTGCTTAAGTTTCTTGATGGTGACGTTCACACACCCAAGCTGCTAGAGGCAGGGCATTTTTGGTTAGCTGGCTGGGTGCTGTCACCAGCAACCAGACAGTGCTGGGCACCACGGAAGCGTGCAGTTCCTTCTGCATTTGCAGAGGGGCCAGCAGGAAACTCTTCAGCCGCAGCCTGATCCATGAAAACAGAAACCTGAGCAGTGTTTGCCCAGGCAGACAGAGGATCTCCTGCGTGTGTGGGTGCTGGGAAGGGTGGGCAGGACACAGACAGGCTCTGTGCATCTGTCTCGCCCCAGGGCAGCCTGTGCTGGGCACTCAGGCTGTGACATACATTGTGCATGTCCTCAAGCACCGACTCACTCCCTTCCCACCTCCCCAGCTTCCCTCAGGTGATCACCATCTCCCCCACCTCTCCTTTCCAAGTACATAGTTTCATAATTTAAGAAATTCCCAAATCCTACGTACCCAAAGTATAATTATGTTAAACATCCTGGATATGATGGCATTTCCGTAGCAGTGAGGTGTTTTAGAAAGGAATATATTGCTCATGTGTACAAAAAAAAAAAAAAGAAAAGCATAAGGTTTGCCTTTCAGCTACATGTACCAAGATGTAACAATCAAAAATTGGCTCAGCAAATACAAGTCAAACCGACAAATTGTAATGCCAGTAATATAATCATATTGATCAGAAATGCCTACTGAAGTCAGTGACTTCTTGTTGGCATCGAACTCTTCCTCTCCCAGTGAGGGCTGGCAGCAGTCCCACCTACACAGATACCATCTCGACCTGGAGTGAAATAGCAGCAGCTATTTCTCAACCCCATCTTTCTCCTGCTCAAGCACAGTCACAAATGTGAGGTCTTCAAGGCAACCAGGCAGCAGGGATTAGGGAAGAAAGTAGATACACTATAAGTATAAAGCTCCATCAGAAAAATGTCTCTTGTTACGAGTTATTTCTCTTAATGGAAACCACTTCTAAATCCCTCAAATTTGGCCAACTGCTCTGGTCAAAAGCTACTGTCGGAAGTGAGGCCTCAGCATCCTTATGGCTGGAGCAAGTAAAATTTAAAGGTTTTGAATTGCTATATTTATAAAAATTGCAGATTTTTCTAAATTCCTCTCCCTCCCCCCCACCTCTCTGGTACATTCGTCAGTAATTGAACTTGTATCTCTGAAGAAGTTAAAATAGAAAACACACTTTAAAACATATTCATCATAATTTGCCATTTCTGAGGTTACTGCTGGGTGGAAGTTAGAGACTAGCAAAGTTTTTGACAGTTACTGTTTATTCACAGAACTTTTCACATACAAAAAAGTGATTAAAGAAAAAGTAAGCAGATTCCTTTTTTCATAATAATCTTTCATTTGACCTTACTTACAAGCACGTTTTTAATGTCAAATTGCATTTTATAGCCATATACATTTCTGTTTCCTTTAAAAACTACATTTTTCATTTGCTGATCTGATTATATTGCCAGTGTTTGCTGCAACTTTGTTCTACTGCTAACTTCAGAGACACACTTCAGAAACAAATACACGTTCATATTAACAGTGATGGAAAAGAATTTCAACCCAGCGTTATTTGCATTAAAACAAGTTGTATCCTTTACCTATACACAAGATTACCATGTCCTGTTTAGTAAGGACAAATAAACACCTTTATTTAACTATTCACAGGGTTGCTGTGTCCCATTCAGTAAAGACAAATGAACAATGGAAAGTGAAAAAATAACGTGTTCCTCGTTCTGAATTCCTTCCTTAGATCAGTGTTACACCAAATTCATGGCAGGAACAGGCTTTTCATCAGTTACGCTGCTGGTTTTCAGGAGTACAATAAAACTCATCTGAAGTGACTTCTGTTATGCTAGGGTGTACCTTTGTTTATGCAGCTGTAAAACGAGAAACACAAAGCTATTTAGAAGAATTGTATTTTTATTAATTTAGTAATTTTTAAGAAGTCCATTAGCAACTTCAGACAAAAAGCCCCGGAGAAAGATGAAGGCACACGACTTTGCAAGTTAAGAAAACCCCAACTGCTTCTGGAATACGAGAACAAGACATCCTTTAGGAAAATGGGATTTTGTTGGTTTGTTTGGCAACGCTGTGTGAGTAATGAAGGGAAGCACCCTGATAAGACTCTGTCAAGCACTGAGGGCCACCCGATCTCGGCTAAAGCTCGGTGCACCTGCTCTGCAACTGCATCTCTATTCGTGCAACAGCTTTTAAGGCATCTATTTTAAAACGTCGGGTTTGACTAGAATTAGATTTACACACACACACACACACACACACAATCACACGACTGATGCCACTCTTTGAACCCGCCACCGGGAGCTCGCTCTCTCTGTGGTGCCCCGGGCGGGCGGGGGGTGAAGGTGGTGGTGGTGGTGGGGTGGGGGTGTAGGGGAGCGGCATCACCCGGCTACGCCGCGGGATTAAGGACGGGAAAGAAAAACAAAACAAAACAGACAAAGAAGGGAGAGATCTGGGATGGGGGCGGCGGGGGAACCCACTCAAGCGGATGGGTATGCAGTCTTGGCTAATCTGCTTTGGCTCGTCCCCAGCTCAGCTGGCCAAAAACGCCCTTTCTCCCGCGGCGGCGGCTGTCCTCCTGGGTTTCCCTAATGACTCAAACCGGAGAAGCATTCCCCGAAAACGAACACGAACTTTCTCTGAAGCCGAGCTGAGGATGGGCTTACAGCCTCCGCAACCGTGCCTGCGGCGGGTCAGGAGGCGCGGCTGGGCTGGGCTCGATTCTGATGAGCTCTGATGGGCTCAGACCGGCTCGGCTGGGCTCTGCTGGGCTCTGCAGTGCGAGTCCCGCGCCCCTGCTCCGCCGCGCCGCCCCGGCCGGGGCTTCTGCAGCGGTTGCCGGGGCATTTTCCGTCAACCACTTTCGCGGGGCCGGGGAATACCTGGTGGGGATCGCGGCAAGAGGCATCGATGCCGGCCACCCTCAAAGAAAGTGCTCCGGGGGCTCCTCGGGGAGAGGGAAGCGGCGGGGCGGTGCCTCCTCTCGCCAGTCTCTCCCGGCACTCCGGGCATCCTGGTCGGCAGTCTGTCCCCCAACGTCCCGGGCATCCTGGTCGGCAGCCTGTCCCCCGACCTCCCGGGTATCCTGGTCGCCAGCGCCCGGGGCAGCCAGCTGCCCCGTCAGCTAGACTGTCCCCACGCAGATCAAGTGTCCCTCGGCTGCACTTGCTGCAGCCTGGGCAAGCGAAGGGACTCCCCGGAGAAAGTGGTTTGTAAGGTAAAACGTTCTCACCTTCGAGAAAATAAAAGGCTGTAGGTGGCACAGGGAAATCACCACTACCCTCCACCCACTCCCGTGCTGGCGTGGTAAAACCGTGCCCTAGGGATGCCTCTGTGACCTCAGTGTGGATGGTATGAGCATCCACCCCCGGGCAGTCCATCTGCAGGTGCCCTGAAGCGTTTTGTCTCGCCTTTGAGAGTAAATCGCGTGTTGCTGCAATAGTCCATGCTGAAGGTGGACCCCACGCAGTTATGAGGAGGGCTATTCACACTTGTTCACGCAAGATTGGCTGTTGTGGGTTTTTTTGTTTTGCTTTTTTGGGGGGTTGGATGCTGCGTTTGATTCTTGTTAATTATCCCGTGTTGGTTTTTGTTTTTTTTTTTTGAATCAGTGACACAGCTTCAAGTCTGCATTATTATTTACAGTTCTGGAAAGAGGTGCATGAGACATCCAAATGAGCCCCGGTTATGGAATTGGAAACCTTCATTTCCGTAGGCGTACAGGTACATATATGAAGCCAGCAACGATCTGAAGCCCAGCAGGAGAAAAACAACGTGTAAAGACACCATGGATAATCACAAGGGTAACCAACCAGTTTTTCTAGTGCTCCCGAAGCACCGGCATCCCTCTCTTCAGATCTGTCCTCCGTGCCTTGTCGGGTCACGTAGCGGTGCAGGAGAATTAACCTTTGGCTTTTTCTTGCACAGTCTTTTGTGGCTTGATCATCTTTCTTCAGATCGCCAACTTACCGCGGGGATCCACCTACAATTTCAGCCTCTGTGATCACGACGAGATACAAGAGGATCTCCTAAACGTTTTGGATCCAAACATGACCTTTACACAAGAGGTTGGTGGTTTCTCTGGTGGCATCGCAGGGAAACTGTCGGGACGGCACTGCCTCCACGATTTTACCCTTGACCGCCGGCAGCTACTTTCTGAAAATCTCGATTAGCAAGCCGGGAGTTGGCTAGTTTAGTAAACCGGTGCCCGTGAAACAGGACGGGGAAGTTACCTCCTACTCTCCTCCAGCGACCTTCCTAAAATGTGCTTCGCTGAAGCTGGGACTGGCAGGGACGGAGAGCAGGAGCCCGGGCGGCTGCTGCCAGAGCGCTACCCGACTCTTCCCGGCGCCTTGCAGACCCGTAGGACTGAAAGTCGCTTGTGTAATGCTTCACCGACGCTGAAGATGGTGTCACGGTTGCAAAGGTGATGAGTGGTTTAGAAGCTACGCGCATCGTTCCGGCGCTTAGCGGAAAGATCAGACGGCGGCTTTCGGGGAGGTGCAGCCTGCGCGCAGCCCAGCACAGCCCAGTACAGCACAGCCCAGCGCAGCCCAGCACCGGCTGCCCCGCACCGTGGCCACCCGCCTCCCGCAGCCGCCCGCAACCTGCGCGGCCCCGGTGGGGTCGGCAGCGCGACGGGGCGGTAGGGACGTCTGTAACGGGGTGTCCGAAGGGGGCTGGCAGCCGGCGACGGCGACGCCAGGAGCCGTGGCTTTAACGAGCATCCCCTGTTGTTGTTTCCTTCCAGGAGCTACAACTCGATTTTCACACCTGCGAGGACGCGCCCTCCCCGCCGGCGGGCCCGCAGCAGTCCGAGGTTCGCCCGGGTGCACACATCCCCCGGCGGCTAGGTGGCATTCCTTTCCNTTTTATTAAGTGTGCTTGGGGAGGCGCTGAAGGGAAAGGGGTTTGAGGGCTGGTGTCTCCGGCGGGGCCGGGCTCGGGGCCGTGACCGTGACCGGCCGCCTGCCCGCCCGCAGAGCTCCCGGCGGGCGGAGCGGGCGGGACGGCTGCTGGAGTGCGCTCTGGAACGGGCGCGGGGCTGCGGTCGGCGGCCGCCCCACTGGCGCAGCACCCTCTCCGTCGTGCAGCGGCACTGCCCCGGCTACCGGCCACCACAGGTGGGTGCGGGACCGGGACCGGGACCGGGGGCGGGGCGGGGGTGTAGTCCTCCCCTGCCCTGCCCTACGGCGGGGAGCTCCGCCGCGGCCGGCGGCGGGATGCTAACGCGTGTGCGGTGGCAGGACGTCGCCGGCGGGAAGGCGAGCCGAGGCCCGTGCGACGAGAGCAAGGCCCGGGAGCTGATGGCGGTGTGGAGAAGCTACATCGCTTTGGGATAAGTGACTTTCGGGGAGTGGCTTTTTGCTTTGGTTCTTCTTTTTTTTTTTTTCCTTCCCC